>JBBPOS010000568.1:0-18028 GCA_038091575.1 Leccinum subgranulosum
TGCTTGCCAGTGAGCTGATGCAAAGGAACGGAAGACGACGACGGACGCGTTGACGGACGCGACATGGCTGTTGAGCGCTTCGATATTGACAGTCTTGTCAGGATTCTCCAATGTTGAGCGTTTGGTGATGGGGATCGCTAAACCGGTTCCCCGGGCCTTCCTCACAGGTTGTGGTGCTGCTGCGGCCAAGACAGCCAGCGCGACGATGGATGTTGTTAGAGCACAGTGCATGGGAGATGCACTTGTGAGTGGTACATGATATAAATTTCCCGTCACCACCCGAAGACTGATGGGATTCGGCAAAATGAGGGAACCAGTGAGTCTCGGAACTCGGCGGCGTTTAGAACTTGAAGTAGATCAGTGTTTTGGTCAATGGTGATCGGAACATTTACAGTTACTTACGATGTCACACACGCGTGATCACTGGCATACACCAGCTAGCCCTGCAGCCCAGAAGAACCCTGCACAAGTACAGGAGCGCATGGATGCCTTCGTGGTCCGGCTGTCGCTAGCGCCCGACCGGAACCAACTTGAAGAGCGGCTATCGTTTTCCGACATCCGGCACAAACTCTTTCGGTCGATGGATCATCTTAACCTCACTCTCGTGTATCGCTTCGGTCTCGTGCTTGATTCAAAGAGGTATTATTCTGGAGACGTAGCCATGCAAATCGTCTCGACACTCGCGTGCTATGCTCGTCCGTCCGTCGTGGAAGGGTATTTGCGACATGTGGAAGACACATCTCAGGATTACGACTCGAAGATGGGCATAGATTCCCCGTCGGACTTGCTTGCTGGCGCATACAGCCTTGCCATCAGAGCGGCGTTCGCTCTCTGGGGAAAGGACGAATCCGCTCTCGCTCTCACCTCGACGGCACGGTCGCGCGAAATCCGCATACCTAATTTCACGCTCAAGGTCGCCAAACACACCCTAGATCGACAAACAGCTATGGACAGAATCTAGGTAGTGTATCCTTCCTGGAATGTGCAACATACCACCAGCCATCCCATCAGCATCGAACGCAAAACGACCCTTACAGAATACGCTGACGATGAGTGTGCTCGTGTGGGATGCGATCCTAGCACTGTCGACTAGGGACGAGGGTGTGGACCTGCCGAGGCAGCGCGGGTTTGCGGGATGTGATGGAGCTCGGGGTCAAGCCTACACTCGTGCCATGGAGTATGGTCGCGCGGAGGTATGCGTAGTACTGCGATGCGGAGGTTGCATTGATGATTTTGGATCGAATGGAGGAGGCGGAGCGTGGTAGCGTGGACGGGGGCGGTGATGGACATGAAGTCAGGGTTAGGGTCGGAGACAGGCACAGAGAACGAGTCAGGAAGGGAGATGGCCATGTTGCTCGATCGTCCCCATTGCAGAGGATCGATCATCGATCAGACAGAAGAAGTACTATAGCTATACAATGCGACCTTCCTGGTCTCGTCTTTACCTTGAAGTTTCCGAGTACGAAGTAACAACGCCACCCATCCATCCGATCCGAGATGTGACTTGTCCAAGACGAAGCATTGATGGACCCTGTATGTTTGTTCGACATACAAGTTTCAAGCTTTCAAGTTTCAACCTGCTGCTTTACTTTTGGCACCACTGCCCACCGTCATAACGTCATTTTCTCCTTTGGAAATATGACATAAATATGTATATAAATTAAGATCAATTGCTCATGAATCCAACTGGCCACCCAGTTTCTGGACGAATCTTGAGTTGCCATAATCCAGTTAAACTAGCTGGGCAAACCCGACCCGCCTATTTTCGACGTCGAAAGTCGTGTAGACATTTAGTAGAAATATGTCGCCAATGACCCAAAATGCTATTTCGGGAAAAGGCAAGAACAGTGAGCACGAAGATGCCGCGACAGCGTGAGGCGAGTTGAAGTAATTTCTCACCAGTATGAACAGCGATGCCTATAATGCCACACACACATTGATTGGAACCTGGAGATACCGGCCCACGGTTGAGCAAGGTTGGAGAGAGAAGGAACCGTCTTCCCCCAAAGATGAGGCTCATTGACGGGAGTTTATCGCACGGGTCTGCGAGACGTTAGTGAAGGAAGGGAGACGAAGAAATCACATACATACAGGTGTAGAATCCTGGGCCGGCAATCTCCGATGCATCAGTACCACCAAGGCGAAGGTGAAACAGGGAGACTCGATGATGGTCCCCAAGAATTACTGTGCAGCCTGTGTCGATGATGGACTTGATATTGGTCACGCGAGTTCGCCCGTTAACCTCAATGCCATCCATGTTGACCTCCCAATAACCCTGCCAGACCATGTCAGCGCTGGTGGATAAATTGAACCCCTCTGTTTGCTTACTTCGTTCGTCACAGGGATGTACGTGAAATCGCCCGTGTATAAATCCGAGTTTGCACCGCCTAAGAATAATTCCGGCGGACTGGCGAGTTTGAAGGAGAAGGCAGGTTTGGTGGTCATACCCTGAGAAACGAGGGTCTGAAATACTGGTAACGCCCTGCATTCAGAGATCGATTCAAAGGCCATTCCCATTAAACCATCAGCAGGGAACTTGTCTAGTGCAAGGGAAGGAGAAAATTGGGTGGCGACCGCCAGAGTCTGATCTGATGCCTTCAAGTTGCTCGGCTGTGAGATGCCATTTATTACGAGAGGAACATAAGGGGCACATACGGTAAGCCCTCCAACAGTAATGTGATCTGTGTACGGCTCTACCAAAATGTCGACCTCGCCCTCTTGGCCATACTCGAGGGTGAATGATCCTCCCAAGTCCTTGGAAGTCGAAGAGGAGTTGGGATTGTAAATGGTGTGGCCTTCACAGTTCATAGTACATTTTGAGCCTGGTAAGAAGAGATCACTAAGATCCGACTCTTTAACATGTCTGGATTGCAATGGGACTGGACTGGAAACATGCCTTGAGCCCGTATCGAAGACCACTGCAAGACATTATTGGCTACGTGTTCAGTGACAGCAGAAGAAAACTCACCAATGAAAGTAGTTTGCGGTGAACCGACAGAAATATGTCCGTACCACATATCAGCGTTTTCGTGGTTAGTCAGAGGAACAGTGCCAGTGCCAGCCCGCCTCTCGTGTCCTCTCAAATATGCAGGATGTGGAGCTCCCGTGTTCCTCTCGAAATTTTCGAGACCACGAAGGATCTTACTAAGATGCGTGTTTTCCAGTGAGCGGATGTAAAGAAACGGAAGACGACGACATACGCGTTGACGGACGCGACATGGCTGTTGAGCGCTTCGATATTGACAGTCTTGTCAGGATTCTCCAATGTTGAGCGTTTGGTAATGGGGATCGCTATACCGGTCCCCTTCCTCACGGGTTGTGGCGCTGCTGCGGCCAAGACAGCCAGCGCGACGATGGATGTTGTTAGAGCAAAGTGCATGGGGATGCACTTGTGAACGGTACATGACTCGGATATAAATTTCCCGTCACCACCCGAAACTGATGCGATTCGGAAAAATGAGGGAACCAGTGAGTCTCGAAACTCGACGTTTATAACTTACTAACGATCGCAGATCCGTTCATTCGAGGTGAGATTAATACAGTCACGACTCACGACGTCACACACACGTGACCAGCACTAGCAATATTACATAATGGCTCTAGCAAGCTGCCCTCCGCAAACTACCCATCCCTCACGCTCACGACGCTTCACGTAGCCCCGCATGCCATCACACTACACCGCCAAAAGAGCCTCACACAAACGGAGGATCGAATCGACGCTTTCGTGGCTTGGCTGTCGCTCGTACCCGGCACCAAGAGTGGCTATCGTTTTCCGACATCCGGCACAAACTCTTTCGGTCGATGGATCATCTCAACCTCACACTCGTGTATCGCCTCGGTCTCATGCTTGCCTCCAAGGGGTCTCATTCTGGAGACACAGCCATGCAAATATTCTCGACGCCCGCGCGCTATGCTGCTCCGTCCGTTGTAGAGAGCTATTTGCGACAAGTGGAAGCGCATCCCGGGATTACGACTTGGAGAAGGGCATAGATCCCCCCTGGGACTTGCTTGTTGGCGCACACAACCTTGCCATCAGAGCGTTCGCTCTCGGGGGAAATGACGAAGCCGCTCTCGCTCTCACCTCGACGGCACGGTCGCGCGGAATCCACAAACCTGATTTCACGCTCCACATGGTCGCCAAACACGCCCTAGATCGACAAACATCTATGGACAGAATCTAGGTAGCATATCTTTCCTGGAATGTGCAACATACCGCTAATTATCCCATCAGCATCGAACGCAAAACGACTCCTACAGAATACGCTGACGATATCGCGGCACTGGAAGCCTTCGTGGGCTACGTACCGCCATGGGATCACCCACACCATCGCCCCCTCACGCCCTCCTCCTCCTCCTCCGCTTCCTCGCCTACCGCCACTCGCCCAAATCAGCTTCCACCTGGGCGTTCGCTCCCGCCGAAAATTCGAGCTTGTCCACTTTGTGTTCGCACACCACTTTCACCTGGTCGGCATCCCACGCAAGGCACTGCTGTCGATCGTCAGGGGTCCGAGGGGCAAGCAGGCACGTAAGGAGCGAAGAAGACCCTGGGGGTTGTCGCATCTAGTGCTCAGGTGGGACGCGATCCTAGTACTGTCGAGTAGCGACGAGGGCGTGGACCTGCCGAGGCAGCGCGGGTTTGCGGGACATGATGGAGCTCGGGGTCAAGCCTACACTCGTACAATAGAGTATGGGCGCGCGGAGGTATGCGCAGTACTGCGATGCGGAGGTTGCATCGATGATTTTGGGTCGAATGGAGGAGGCGGAGCGTGGTAGCGTGGACGGGGTAGACATGAAGTCAGGGTTAGGGTCGGAGACAGGCACAAAGAACGAGAGGTCCGGGGTCAGTACTTCAGTTACGGAGATGGCCGTGTTGCTCGATCGTCCCCCTTCCGGATCGATCATCAATCAGGCAGAAGAAGTACTGTAAGTATACAATACCCAAGGCAATGAAACAGCGGACGAAGCAGCGTCTTCACAGGACAACAACTCGGCCCCACACGACTTACCAAAATTCATACGCACTGATCGCTTGCCTAACAGTGTCGCCGCCCTAAAGCAATCGTATAGGGAGAAGTCCAAACGAAGATGGACACTAGACTGGAGCAAATCGGCTCGCTATCGACGCATGAGCCGCTTCGATATGGACAAACCGTCCAACGCATTTCTTAAACTCATATCTCCACTATCCAAGAAACAAGCATCCCTACTAACGGGATTACGCACAGGCCACATTGTGCTGAACGCGCATCTCAATCGCATCAAAAGGGCCGACGCGCCTGAGTGTCCTCACTGCCCCACCGAGCTGGAAACCGTCAAACACTACCTATTAGATTGCCCACAATATGTTCGCGAGAGACAGGTACCCCGGAACAAGTTGGGTAGGGAAGCCGGGGAACTACACACACTTGTCACGGATGAGACGGCCATCAACGCGTTGATGCGTTTCATCGAAGCATCGGGCCGTCTAAAGACTACCTTTGGTGAAATAATCATTAAACCTAAAAAGCAAGGAATGACCATCGCCCGCTAGCATACGAAACACGTTCAGAGACTTAACACACCACACGTCTACGCGGGATCAGCTGGCCTGGATGGCAGAGCAGCGAGAGAGGAATAGAGGAAGGGTTGCTACGAGACGAAGAAGATCGATTCCTGGGTGAGCTGCACCTCAAGCCCATGCCGTCGCAAGACCGACAATCGGTCATCGCCGCTCGACCGACTTCAAATCCAACCTCTAAGCCTTTTCTATGCATTACACTCCATCATTCCCACATGTACGACAGGCCCTCGGGCCCCAGTACATGTCACCCACATCATCGCATGATATCGACACTCGCTCGCTACATACCCAAAAGAGCACTGCGACGGAAGTCTGAGGCGTCTAAAACGGCCGGCGGGAACGGCGGACCGAGTGGGTCATGCCCACTTTGGGGCATGCGCTCAGACGGAGTAGTAGAGAGTACATTTACTCCACACGGGACAAAAATTGACTTAAAAAAATAAAAAAATAAAAAAGTATACAATACGATCTTCCTAGTCTCGTCTTTGCCTTGAAGTTTCCGAGTACGAAGTGACAACGCCATCCATCCATCCGATCCGAGATGTGACTTGTCCAAGACGAAGCATTGATGGACCCTGTATGTTTGTTCGACATACAAGTTTCAAGCTTTCAAGTTTCAACCGTTCATGCTGTTTTACTTTTGGTACCACTGCCCACCGTCAGCATCATTTTCTCCCTTGGAAATGTGATATAAATATGTATATAAATTAAGATCAATTGCTCATGAATCCAACTGGCTACCCAGTTTCTGGACGAATCTCGAGTTGTCATAATCCACTTAAACTAGCTGGGCAAATCCAACCCGCAGATTTTCGACGTCGAAAGTCGTGTAGACATTTAGTAGAAATATGTCGCCAATGATCCAAAATCCTATCTCGGGAAAAGGCAAGAACAGTGAGCACGAAGATGCCGCGACAGCGTGAGGCGAGTTGAAGTGATTTCTCACCAGTATGAACAGCGATGCCTATAATGCCGCACACACATTGATTGGAACCGGGAAATACCGGCCCACGGTTGAGCAAGGTTGGAGAGAGAAGGAACGGTCTGCCTCCCAAGATGAGGCTCATTGACGGGAATTTATCGCACGGGTCTGCGAGACGTTAGTGAAGGAAGGGAAATGAAGAAATCGCATATATACAGGTATAGATTCCTGGGCCGGCAGTCTCCGATGCATCAGTACCACCAAGGGAAATGTGCAACAAGGAAACTTCATGAGGGTCCCCAAGAATTAGGGTGCAGCCGGTGTCGATGATGGAGTTGATATTGGTTAGGCGAGTTCGTCCGTTAGCCTCAACGCCATCCATGTTGACCTCCCAATAACCCTGCCAGACCATGTCAGCGCTGGTGGACAAAGTGAACCCCTCCGTTTGCTTACTTTCTTCGTCACAGGGATGTACGTGAAGTCGCCCGTGTATAAATCCGAGTTCGCACCGCCTAGGAACAATTCCGGCGGACTGGCGAGTTTGAAGGAGAAGGCAGGTTTGGTGGTAATACCCTGAGAAACGAGAGTCTGAAACACGGGTAACGCCTTCAATTTGGAGATCGAATCAAAGGCCATTCCCATTAAACCATCAGCAGGGAACATGTCTAGTGCAAGGGCAGGAGAATATTGGGTGGCAACCCCCAGAGTTTGATCTGACACCTTCAAGTTGTTCGGCTGTGAGACGCTACTTATTACGAGAATAATAAGAGGGGCACATACGGTAAGCCCGCCAATAGTAATATGATCTGTGTACGCCTCTACCAAAACGTCGACCTCGCCCTCTTGGCCATACTCGAGGGTGAAGGATCCTCCCAAGTCCTTGGCACTCGAGGAGGAGCTGGGATTGTAAATGGTGTGGCCTTCACAGTTTATAGTACATTTTGGGCCTGGTAAGAAGAAATCACTAAGATCCGACCGTTTAACATGTCTGGATTGCAATGGGATTGGACTAGAAACATGCCTTGAGCCCGTATCGAAGACCACTGCAAGACATTATTGGATACGTGTTCCGTGACAGCAGAAGAAAACTTACCAATGAAAGTAGTTTGTGGAGAACCGACAGAAATATGTCCGTACCACATATCGTCTTCGTGGTTAGTCAGAGGAACAGTGCCAGTGCCAGCCCGCCTCTCGTGTCCTCTCAAATCTGCAGGATGTGGAGCTCCCGTGTTCCTCTCGAAATTTTCGAGACCACGAAAGATCTTACTAAGATGCGTGCTTGCCAGTGAGCAGATGCAAAGGAACGGAAGACGACGACATACGCGTTGACGGACGCGACATGGCTGTTGAGCGCGTCGATGTTGACAGTCTTGTCGGGATTTACCAATGTTGAGCGTTTGGTGATGGGGATCGCTATACCGGTCCCCTTCCTCACGGGTTGTGGCGCTGCTGCGGCCAAGGCAGCCAGCGCGACGATGGATGTTAGAGCAGAGTGCATGGGGGATAAACTTGTGAATGGTACATGATATACATTCCACGTCACCACCATAAAACTGATGCGATTCGGCAAAATTATGGAACCAGTGAGTCTCGAAACTCAACATTTATAACTTACTAACGATCGCAGATCACTGGCAGTGTTTTGGTGATCGGAAGAACTTCGACCACGACGTCACACACGCGTGACCAATGTCACGACTCATCAACTCCCTGAGGTCGATGCTCAATTTATTCCAACTATGTACTGACGTTACAAAAGACATCTTCCCCGGCGTTGTCTGTTCATGACGAGAATCGAGTACCGCCTGTATTATCCCACTCCACCTCGCAGCCTGCAGTCCACCTCATCACCTCTGCCCTAGAGGTATATTCAAGTTCGGACTCCCCAGAGATGCTCTTAGAGAAGTATAACGACAGTGCGCCGCAGTCTCAATTCGTTCGAATTTTTTGGAACGTAGAAGAGGAGCATCAGAGAACCTACAGTCTGAGCTTCGTCCCCTGTTTGGAATTCAATCCAGGTCAGCAGAGAACGCGAATGCCTGGAGCAGAGCGTTTTCGACAATGGCCAAAGGTCGCGGTATACCAGCGAGTGCTCCTCAAAAGGCTAATGGACGTGCTTTATCTAAACCATCATCTTAGCGAACGGTCAGAAAGGTTGTGGAACAGGTAGGTGTTCAAAGTTTGGGCACGCAGATGACATCGTTTATCTTTCCTTGCAGAAGAAAGGTCGAAAGCCAGACCTCGTGTAGATGGAGACCACAATTGTGGCACTGACGCTAGAGGTTGTCCTCCAAATCCAGGGCCCCATCGAGCGACGTAGCTCTCCCGTCAGATATTCACGGAGACCACAACTGGCACTTGCACGGAAGGTCCTCCAGATCCAACACCATCAATCGATGTAGGTCGTCCGTTGGCACCGATCACATTGTAGGATTCAACTCATGTTGTGTCAGGCACAAGAGGGAAAAGATGTAGTTCAGCCCTCGGCGGTGAGGATTCGTTTGAGCATACATTGCGAGACTTACAGCAAGACTATGAGCGGGAGCCTGGAAATGCTACTCTTTGCATCACGTTTCCTACGTGGTTGTGTTGTTACTCGTCAGGGATAGAAGAAGAATACAATAGGTATACATTGCGACCTTCTTAGTCTCGTTTTTGCCTTGAAGATTTCGAGTCAACATCATCCGTCGGATTTGATGTGTCTCGTCCTTGGACAAGACATTGATGTGCCCTGTATATATTTTTCGACATACAAGTTTCAACCGTTCATGCTGCGTTGTTTTTGGTACCACTTCCCACTTTCACGGTCATAGCGTCATTCCCACCCTTGGCAACAATCAGTTCGGAGCACCGTAGTAGATGACGACCGTGCAACGCCGAAAAGTACATGGAACAGGTGTACTCCCTTTCCAAGGTCTTCCGAATCAAGATTATTTCTCGGCACTCGGTGATCGATGTGTGTGTAATGCGCGTTGGCATCACATATGTGTATATCATACACTTATAGTTATGATCAATTGTTCATGGATCTGACTGGCCACGCAGTTTCTGGGCGAATCTCGAGTTGTCCGAGTCATAATCCACTTAAACTAGCTGGGCAAATCCAACCCGAAGATTTTCAACATCAAACGTCGTGTAGACATTTAGGAGGAATATGTCGCCAATGATCCAAAATGCTATTTCGGGAAAAGGGAAGGTGAGCACGAAAATATCGCGACAGCGTGAGGCTAATTGAAATAATTTCTCACCAGTATGAGCGACGATGCCCACAATGCCGCACACACATTGATTGGAATCGGGAGATACCCGCCCACGGTTGAGCGAGCTTGGAGAGATAGGGAACGATCTGCCTCCAAAGGTGAAACTTATTGACGGGAATTTATTGCATGGGTCTGCGAGACGTGAAGGGAGGGAGGGAGACGAAGGAATCGCATACATACATGTGTAGATACCTGGGCTGACAGTCTCCGATGCATCAGTACCACCAAGGAGACTGTGCAGCTGGGCAACTCGATGAGGGTCCCCGAGAATTAGGGTGCAGCCGGTGTCCATGATGGATTTGATATTGGTTAGCCGAGTTTGTCCGTTACCCTCGATTCCATCCATGTTGATTTCCCAATAACCCTGCCCGATGATGTCAGCGCTGGTGGACAAAGTGAACCCTCCGTTTGCTTACTTTGTTCGTCACAGGGGTGTACGTGAAGTCGCCCGTGTATAAATCCGAGTTCGCACCGCCTAGGAACAATTCTGACCCGGGACTGGCGAATTTGAAGGAGAAGGTAGGTTTGCTGGCCATACCCTGAGAAACGAGAGTCTGAAATACGGGTGACGCCTTGTATCCGGAGAGCGATTCAAAGGCCATTCCCATTAAACCATCTGCGGGGAACTTCTTTAGTGCAAGGGTAGGAGAATATTGGGTGGCAACCCCCAGAGTTTGATCTGACGCCTTCAAGTTGCTCGGCTGTGAGACGCTACTTATTACGAGAAGATCAAGAGGGGCACATACGGTAAGCCCGCCAACAGTAATGACATCCGTGTACGCCTCTACCAAAACGTTGGACACGCTCGACTGGCCATACTTGAGGGTGAAAGACTCTCCCAAGACCTTGGAAGTCGACGAGGAGCTGGGATTGTAAATGGTGTGGCCTTCACAGTTCACAGTACATTTTGGGCCTGGTAAGACGAGATCACTAAGATCCGACTCTTTAGCATGTGTCTGGATTGCAATAGGACTGGACTTGAAACATGCCTCGAGCCTGTATCGAACATGACTGCAATAAATTGTTGGATACTTGTTCAGTGACAGTACAAGAAAACTCGCCAATAAAAGTTGTTTGCGCAGAACCGACAGAAATGCCTCCGTACCACATGGTGTTTCTGTGGTTAGTCAGAGGAACAGTGCCAGCCCGCCTCTCGTTTCCTCTCAAATCTGCAGGATGTGGAGCTCCCGTGTTCCTCTCGAAATTTTCGAGACCACGAAGGATCTTACTAAGACGCGTGCTTTCAGTGAGCGGATGTAAAAGAACAGAAGATGACGGCGTACGCGTTAACGGACGCGACATGGCTGTTGAGCGCTTCGATGTTGACAGTCTTGTCAGGATTCTCCAATGTTGAGTGTTTGGTGATGGGGATCGCTATACCTGTTCCCCGGGCCTTCCTCAGAGGTTGTGGTGCTGCTGCGGCCAAGAAAACCAGCGCGACGATGGAGGTTGGTAGAAAAACGTGCATAGTGGATAAACTTGTGAACGTACATGATATAAATCCGTCGCCACCCGAAGACTGATGCGATTCTGCAAAATGATGCAACCAGTAAGTCTCGAAACCTGACATTTATAACTTACTGATATGATCGTAAATCAGTGTTTTGGTGATCGGAACATCCCGACTAGGAACAGTCACGACTCCATATATGGCTCTAGCAACTTGAAGCTCACCCACCCCAACACCTAGCCTCCCTCGAGATGTACCCCTCTCACGTTCCAAGTCCTAAAGCGCGACTTCCGCACCGCAGAGTCCCTCCGCAAGGAAATGACCGCACATGACATACCCATCCCAGACGACGCCCGCTTCCACGCAGCCCTGTACACCATCGCACTGCCCAAAGAACCCTGCAAAACCACAGGAGTTCATGACTGGCCTGGCTATCTTGCAGATCGCGCGGAGGATAGTCATATTGCCAGCGTTCGCCCGCCCAATGATAAGGATCCTGAAACGGCCAAATTTTTCTCGGATATTTTCGAAACCGCCCGTTTTTTTCGTCTTTATATCTGGGGTCCAAGCGTTGAGCATAGTAGAGTTGTGGAACGTAGAGTTGAAGTAGTAGTAGTACTCGGTCTCACCGCGAGAACGAGGAGGAAGAAGTGTTGTGGCTCGATCGATCCCTACTTCCGACATCCGCCTCGGAACGGCAGGTCGGAAGAGACCACGTTTCCTGCGCTGTCTTAGTTTGATCGGCTTCTTCCGGAGGTCTGAGCCCATTGCCCGTTGGCCTTTGGTCGTTCCTGATGATACATACTTGTTGACGACGGCATAGTTCTGAACGACACGCTTTCCAAATGCAGAGCAACTACAGAATTCTCGGCCTGATTCAAGCCTTGCCCAGGTTCAATATCAATCAGAACACGTGGACTGTGTGGCGAAAAACCGTCATACATGACAGGGTTTTCAGAAACCAGCCAGCGCAACAGGGTTGCACGTTGATTGCGTCCGGCAGGATCGGATATCGATCCTAGGTGTGCCTATGTCGAAGGTCGCAACACGACTCCGAAATTAAATTGTAGGTGCCTCAGGCCTCAACCTGAGACGCTTTGTGGCGCTTTCATAACAACGCGTCTCTCTCGCATCACCGTTCCGAAGCATCGGTTGTGCTTCAGCGCTCAGCCTGGCATTACAGGGCGATAACGAACCTTGAGTGGAAGTCTTTCGTATAAAAGATATCCTGTAAAATATGAAAGAACTAATATTACACAGAATACGATAATAAAGGAACTAATTCGACGTATGTATGTATACGTCCGTGATCATAGCGTCCGCGAGCGGAAATATGTTTTGGAAACAAAAAAGAAACATACGAGGAAAAGAGAAGAAGGGTCATCAGATTTACAGTAGCAAGGCGTGGAATTCGTAGAACGTCATGAGTCACTGTCCATCCATGATTCCTTTCGGGTCAGGATCTAATAATAACCAGGAAGTCGGGAAATCGATATGCAACGGGACGGGGAGATGACGGCAATGGGATGGAAAACAGTGCGGATGTGGCGGGCGGAAATTTTTAAATAAAATAACCGACAAGGGGGAATGATATGAATCGTTTCGTATGTATATGCACCCGAGGTGCTTGGTTGTTGTTCTAAATGTACTAATGGGGGATTGGGGTGGAGTGGGGTGGGGTGGAGCGGGCAGTAATTTAACGGCTTGCGCCCGAGACTAATCTGGGGGGACCCTTGATATTGGTGTCAGTCGAGGCGCGAAGCCAGTTAACTGCGCAGCCAGATGAAACGCGATAAAAAGGAAAGAACAGAAATATAAGTAAAGTCGCAAGGGAAAATGGATACACAAATGCGCAAACAAACTTTCAATACAAGGCCGAAAAAGAAAAGAAAAAAAGGAACAATGTCGTATGCATAGGATCCGACGAAACGTTCTCAGCGCCCGTGCTCAGCGCTTGAGCGCTCAGGAGACGGGTCTTTTCGGATATTCGTATATGCCGGTGGCAACTCGATCGTCTCAGGTTCGCCCTCCTCTGGTGCACCACCCGACGGCCCCGCATCTTCGTGCTGGATAATGTTCACCGGCCTCAGTTGCCTCATTGGCGCCGACTTGCGCGAGCTCGACGGGCCTGACGTAGGAGTTGGAGATCCCGAAGAATGCATGCCCAAACCAACGAGACCCAAACCGAGACCAAGCTCGAGCTCGGGTGTCACAGAACGCTGGTCCGAGAAGGAAGTCATGCCAGACAGGGGGCGCAGCGAAGTCATCCCGTAGCGGGGTGAGTCCGTGAGTCCGTCCGAGAGTACGGCAGAGCCGGCCATAGAGTGCCGCGGTCCCGTGCCTCGCATGGATTGGGGCGGGGACTGGGACTGGGAGAATGACGAGGATATCGTGGGCGAAGTGACAAGATAAGGTTCGGGCTGCATGTAGGGCGGCAGCTGGTAGTTGGACGGCGGCTCGTTGTCTTCGGGATCTCCGTGCAAAAGATCCACTGGTCGCTCCTTGCTGCGCGAATTGGACGCAGTCTTTCGCCGGATGACGTAAAACGCGACGAGGCCCAGGATAACGATCGCTGCAAGACCACCGATAACGCCGCCTGGATATGGAAATTGAATGGCCGAGATTGTTAAAAGAAGCCGAGCGACTTACCAACTATAGCGCCTACGTCGGTGGAACTGGATATCGAGATGAGTATGCGCGCGTTGAATGACACCTTGGATACTGACCTGTGACTACTACTTCCGGTCGTCGTACCGCTGATACTCGTAGGATAGGTACCACCGGCAGGAGGTCCCGCCGTGGACGAAGGGGATGCGTTCGTAACACACGAACTGTTCGGATAAAGGCCTGCAGAAACGTCGTAAAGCGAACTGCCTCCGGTCCCTAGACCACGGTCGTCCCCGGCTATTACGAGAAGAGTGGAGCCTGCGCGAACGGTGGGTATCCAGCTGAACCCTGTCCCCATGCTTGTTACGTTAGTGAGGGTGCCCACTGGAATTGAGAACGATTCTCCGCCAGGGATGACGCCTTGGAAATTGACATTGCTAGATGCGGGTGAGATCGCTGACGAAGAGGCAAGCGAAAGAACAGTTACCCCTGTACTTGAGACGGATCCCACCACAACCTACTAGCATTGCACTGAACGACTTGGTTTGCGGGGTTGATGTTGTAAGGGAAATCGGGAGAGACGCTCTGGCTTGCGTTGAAGCAACTCGAGTCGGAGCTGTTGGTCACGGTCGCAGCTACACTAGTACCACCCGTGCCAAACCCTGAGCTATCGCTCACCTGGGAACGGGAGTGAGCACGATGGAAGAAGCTGAGATAATAGTGGTGACTCACGACTGCGACGAACTGGGAGTTGGTAGGGTATTTGAGCTGCAAGCTGACAGAGGATGCATCTCCGGTGAACTGCTGTGATACGATTGTGCGGACTTCGACGTTATTTGCTAGTGGTGTAGGGCCATAAGGGATGATGAGGACGCTGTAAGGTGGTTCTCCTGCTCCAGTAATTTGGAGGGAAAGGTTGGAACACTGTTGGGGGTTGCTAGAGAAGACGAAGGAGTAGGCGGAGACGAGAGAAGCAGAGGAGACGAGAGAGACGACGATCTGAGAGGCAGAACGAAGACGGGGCATGATCTGTAGCCTAGAAGCTAGACGAACACGAAGTTTAGTTCAACATTCGTGTGGGCGTGGAGGTGGAGACGCGGAAAAAGCCCTATCTACATAGCCGGTGCCAAAATAGATTAACTACGGTCGCGATACGATTCGTCGTCATGATAAAAAACTACTCAGTAATACATCAATATCGTCGATTTCGGTATAAGTAGCGTGCAGATCAACTTCCAAAGATTCTCCCGACGTCGCGGGTTGGAAGGTCGACTTGACTTGAAGCCTACAGAGACTTGCTCGTTACGGTCCAAGCCTCCCGTTTCCCACGCTAACTCCTCGAGGGAGGAGCGTGCAATACACCGGCGTGCGATCAATATTAATGCACACACGCCATCATACTAGGGGTGTGTACTGCGGACCGACTCTTCCCGAAAGGACCCTCACATCAAAGGTGGGTACGGGCGCGCTAAAACGGCCGGACCGTTTCTCCAGATTATAATTATTTAGCCGCATCGGCACGTTTTTAATTTTGTGTGTCACAGACCCGGCCGGGCCGATCCGATGTGCTTGAAAAATATGCAAAATCAACATTAGTACTGTATATCAGGGAGAGAGACTTGCAGTTGTACAAGCATTGTATAGAATATTATAGGTATGGTTCAACGATTCCGCTTAGACTCGTTGCTCGGCGTTGTGTTAGATCTTCACACTGTCACGCCACATACTATCTCAGCCACTCCGAGTCAGGCTATGGCTTGCGCACCGCGTCTCACGCACTACTTGGGTGTGCTGAATAGGTTAGTACCTTACCAGGTAGCCAATGAGTGGCTGATCTCTGCGAGGAATATGACTCGTTGCAGGAACCTTACATACCGGAGCGGAGTTCCGCCGGGACTGCTGGTTTGCCAACCCAAGTTTACTGCCCAAATTTCGCGGTAACATCGTTATTATTGCCCACGTACTGTTCTCTAATTTTATCTAGTTCTCTATTCGATGGCAACGCTAACCCGAAGGCACCACCTATCGAGTACGACCACCTGGGAACTCGTTGGCAAAACGGAAAAGGCCGCCGCTTTCGATTTTCCCGAGGACCCAAAGTCTGAATCATATACTTGTCAAAGGAAAGGGTACACTACCGCGAAAGCTTTTTGCTTTCTCTCGAACGGACTCAGGAAACAAACTCAAGGGTCATGGTATCATTCTTGTCGAATCCATCCAGTCATTACATACCATTACCAAGGCTTCAACATGTATAGGTACCACCTGTCAAGTGCTCCAACAGGCTTGAGCTTCGTTAGATCGCCTAATCCTTCTCGCGACGGATCCTTTTTCGCCAACTTCTGTACCTCGGCGAACGCCGTCTCCAATCGTCTCTTGAGCCCTAAAATCCCGAGCTCACATCATAAAGATCATAAAGTAGTAAAAAATACGAGCGGCGCAAATAAATTAGAATACAAGGACGAAAAGAAATAGGGGCTGGGAATTTCGTATGTGATGCGAACAAACGCTCACGAAATATTTGTATACGCTGGTGGGAGCTCGATCGTCTCCGGCTGCGTAGCTTTCAAGGCACCGCCCGGGATACGGGCGTCTTCGTGCTGGATGATATTGACCGGTCTCAGAATAGTAAGCGGGGGCTGCTTGGAGCTCGACGATCCCTCCGTAGTGACGTATTCTTCAGGGAGCACGTCGAGACCGAATGCAAGGTCTGGCCGGCTCGGGGAAGGTGGGTCCGAAAACGACGTCGCCCCGGACTGGCGGTTGAGTGAAGTGGTCCCCTGCGTGGGCGAGCCCGTTAACGCGTCCGACAGCGAGGTGGAGCCGGCCGTAGAGTACCGAAGGCCTGGGTCTAGCACGGACTGGGTCATGGAGGGAGTCTTGGAGTGGGAGAAGGACGAGGATATCGTCGGCGATGTGACGTAGTAAGAAGTCTCAGGGCGCTGGTCCGGGAATGGCAGAGGGTGGCGAGGCTGAGGTGGCTCGCTCCGATCGGAATAGTCATGCAGGAGATCGACCGTTCGCTCCTTGTCAGGGTCTGGCGTTTTATTTCTCCGGATGCAAAACACGATGAGTCCCAGGGCGACGATGGCTGCGAGCCCACCCACAGAGCCGCCTGAACACGGAAGTTGAATGACCTCGAAATAGAGAAATAATCCGAGTGACCTACCAACTATGGCGGCTAGCTCATTAGAACTAGAGATCGATGTGAGGTGAGTATACCAAGCGCATTCGAATGAATCAACCACTTGGATGCTGACCTAATTTTGCTGCCCCCGGTCGAGGTTCCGCCGCTAGTATTTGTATCGCCCGACGTGCTTCCGCCGCCTATGCTCGTACTCGTAGGAACACCACCGCCCGTACTGCCACTGCCGACACTCGTAGTAACAGTAACAATACCACCAGCGGATGGTCCCGCAGTGGATGTAGGAGAAGTGCTTGTGATGCAGGAACTGTTAGGGCCATCGGAAACGACAAACTGGGCACTACCACCAGTTCCGAGGCCACGTTGGTCTCCGACTACTACCAGGACAGTCGTTCCTGCGAGAAGGGCGGGTGTCCAGTTAAAGCCGACCCCCGCGTTGCCTGGCGCATTAGTGAGCGTGCCCACTGGTACCGAGAATGACTGTCCTCCAGGGATCACACCCTGAACGTTGACGTTGCTGGATGCGAGCAAGAATAGTGTCAAGGCTGTCCAGTATATGAAAAACAAGTGAAATCACCCTTGTACTGTAGAAGGATCCCACCACAGCAAGCTTGCACTGCACTCAAGAAGTTGGTCTGGAGAGAGATTGTAAAAGAAATCGGGGTTGACAGACTGAGCCGGGTTGAAGCAACTCGAGTCTGTGCTGCTCGCCACGGTCAGAGCTCTGCTAGTACCACCCGTGCCAAAGCCTGAGCTATCGCTCACCTGAGGAGGAAGTGAGCATGATCATAAACCAGGGGCTATCAAAGAAGGAGCTGGGATGTGAGCGATGACTCACAACTGCGACGAACTGGGAGTTTGCTGGGTAATTAAGCGGTAAGCTGAGGGTGGTTGCATCACCAGAAAATTGTTGTGATATGACTGTGCGGACTTCGACGTTATTCGCTAGTGGGGAAGTGCCATAAGGGACGATGAGGACACTGTAAGGCGGCACTCCTGAACCAGTGATTTGGAGGGAAAGGGTGGTACATTGTTGAGGATTGTTAGTGAAAACAAAGGAGTAGGCGGAGACGAGAGAAGCGCG
>JBBPOS010000569.1:0-18008 GCA_038091575.1 Leccinum subgranulosum
GGGGCTTGTGCTATTTCGGACGGTCCGAAATAGCACAAGCCCCTAACTCTTCCCACCAAGCCTACTATGATACAGACCACAAACATTTGTCACTACTAGTAGTCCCGGCCTCCTTGCACCCCAATCCTGGTGCTACAGCACACCAGGGATCATCCAATATCTCACCACCCGCGAATATCGGTCCCATTCCTCCCGAAAGCGCTCCTGCAGCAACGCGTCCTCTCTCCGGAAAGGTTGTTCCGAGCCAGCCACAGCATCGCGCGAACGAGCCTGGGCCGGTGATCACGAGCATAAGGCCGAGCGCACCTAGTGCGGCGCTCAGATAGCTCGGGTGCCGAACGATTGCGTAAGGTCCAGTTGTCACGAGGGTGTGGTCCTTGCGCACGGACAACTCGTACGTAAAATTAATATGCCTCAACGTGCGGAGGCACCATATGCGCCCAAGACTTCCGACGACGACCAGCATGCACCCGGATAAAAAGTAGTGGTCTATGGACGGATTGGGGAGTTGTCTAGAGAGGACCAGTCGGGAGAGTATCTCGAACGAGAGCCGGGAGGGATAACGGGCGGCGAGTATGACGGCCACCTCAGCAATGCAAGGAAGGGATGCACACACTTACGGCATTCGGACGGTCAGCTTTTTGTTTTAACGCAGGGCTAGAAGATCATACCCTGTATACGACCGGGGAGATTGTTGGAACTATGTCTTCGTAAAAGGGACCACGCACACGCTCGGACTCGTCCGGCGGAGGATTAGGGGGGATGAAGGATAAATTGAAGAGCCACACGGATGGGAGGAGGATAAGGATCTTGGAGAGTGACATGCTCAGAGTGGGTGAACTATGACATGTCTGCCGGGAAGCTTTATATGACAAGAGAAACCGTGTATAAAGCTACACGTAACCTGGACTCATCGGCCATGTCGAGCAGGTCACCGGGTTTGAGGGAACCTCCCCGGGACCCGGGGCATGACAGGGATAATGTTCGAGTGACTGCCGGACTCGGACCGGTAACCAGTAGAAGAAAAGAAGCGGGTATGTACAGCCTCTGACAGCCGCATCGGGTTGCATCTTGCGTTTGCTAATGAGATCTCTTTGCAATCTCTTCGCATACATTTGGCAGTGTTACCTGCGATCAGTATAGAACGTGTGGTGCCCACCATCATTTTGTTGTTCACGTTCTATCATGCCGGGAAGTAGACGTGGGGCAATGCTGAGGCATTCAAATCTAGAAATCTATATGGGCGACACGGACGAGAATGTGAAGATGTCACCAGGGCCTCGTTAATCTCTCGATCGAGATGAAACTGAGCCATCTTGCCACTAGACTCGCGTTGCGCTGCAGGGGCCCATAGACTTTTCCAGGCAGGGGAGTTAATTGGACTGTAGATAAACATATACAGTATTTCTGTATTACCTGCGGTATCGGCGGTCTACAACTGCGCCACGAGCACGTCCATGAACCAGCCTTGAAATTAGTGCTTCGAGCGTGTGTGTTAGTCCTGGGTAATATTTCACGCAAATGCTGGGTACATACTGACATGGTGCGATGTCACCATGACCGACCTATAAATTCATTGTGTTGCATCGCGATTGACTGTTCTCGTCGCAAATTCGAAGCGGTTGCAGACAATATAATTGGCTCCTTGTGTTCCCCTGGAGTCTGTATTAAGTAGCACACATACAAGATAAAGTAGAAGAGACCCCAGCTGGAGGTATTGACGGCGATATTCCGGCCTATGTCAGTGACGGTAGACTCAGGACATATAAGATGCACCCATCTGAGGTTTGAAATACGACGCTTGGAGCTCGATTTTGAGGTCGAAGGTTCAGGACATGCAGAGGACGGCGCTACGCCGAGCCCTGCAGCGACATGCCAACACTAACACTCAGGTCGATCGGGAAGAACTTGTCAATGCTGTTACGTAACGTCGACGTCAACTTAGTTAGCGCCGAATCGGCAAATCACAAGGAGATGCGGCCGTCACGCGTCACGGGGGGTCGGATGGTGATGGTGGCTTGAACTTGAAGTTGTGGAAATGGTAGGCGGTGACAGGGCGAGGCACTCGTCAGCCGCATCATGATTGCGTTCATGCAATGTGGCGTGCAACCGACCTGGAATAGTAAGCGGAGATGGGTATTCGTGGCATGGGGTAGTAGAGTGAGCGGAGTGCGCACGTGGCTGAGAATGCTTGCCGAGTTCGCTACCGTCCTTTCCTTGTGGTGAGTATGTAACGATCTTTTTTCATAACGTAAACGACCTCGTTTGAGGTCCCCGCCCATCTTTTTGCGTTTCTTCGTCTCAACGTTCACTGCTGGCTGACCTTCCAGTGAAGAAGAACGTCCACAACGAGCTTCCCCTTCTCTCGTCTGCGAGGCTTTCCGCCAAACCCATCGTCGTCTCCCATTTCGTCCCTCGCGTACCAGCATCCGCCCCAATCATGGACGCAACTGAACTAGCCCGTTGGACTCGATTCGCAGCAAAGGGTGGCATTGGAAAGTGTACCGCGATCGTGGATTGCATCGCCCGCGAGATGGGTGAAGACCTCATGTTTCTCAAGGCAAGTTCAACTTCACTCGTACCATATACCGAACAGCGGGCATACCGAACAGCGAGCGTTCACCCATGACGTGGTTCTCCCGTGAATTTGATGGATGAGAATAACGTTGCAGATCACTTGATCCGTGGCGCTTCTTGTCGGCCATAATTCTCTTTTGGTTGGTGGCTCTACTGAGACCACTATCTAACATGGATTATCATGGAGGTCTTAATCAGATTATGACACTGGGATGGCCTGGAATGTCATGCTCACGGGAGTTCGTTCCGGTTGGGCGCTTGTAGACTCTGCTCAAAGAAGCTCTCGATTCTTGTTTGCCGAACTGATCTCATTCTTACAGGACGATGAGATCACGGTATTAATGCAATTACCCGAACATGACGTTTATCTTGTGAGCTGCCTACGATTCCTCCTCGCTCCGCTTCCGCGGCGCATTCACTCAGCGCTGACGTACCTATTCCACACTAGGGTCACTGCGAGGGCGTCGTTGGTCGATTTTCTGGAAAAGACGTCCGGTTTCATGGCAAGTTGAAGAAGCCTGTCATGGCAAAGAGAGGCAGCGTCACTGTCGGGGCCACCAGGTCCGAGAGTAGGGTGTCTATTTCCTTGGTCGACGGGAGCAGACCAGAACTCCCTGCAGAAAGTTCACAATATTCTCCTGAATCTCCATCTATTCCAGGCTCACGGTCTAGGACAAAACGAACGCCCTCACCCTCCCATCCCAAGTCGCATACACACACGCAATCATACGCAACTTCGTATTCGCGCTACTCTGAGGATCAGGCACCCAACTCTCGCTCCACGATGGCAGATACTTTGCATACCCCACCTGTCAAAGATCTTCGTCGTGCATCCGGTACTAAATCTGCGCATGCCAAATCCCCACAGATGGTCGGTTCAACCTCGGGTGCATCCGTTTTCTCAGTCACATCCATCTATTCGGAGGCATCGAGTACTACAGACGATGCTTTTGACCGGACAAGATCCAGAAACGGGTCAATACACTCAATCGGTTCAGATGAGACAGAGAAGGTCGTCCCTGACGAACCTGATCACGGCAACGTCGACCATGCGAAACGCTTTTCGGGTCCTCACAAGCCGGCATCTTCGTCTATTTCAATGTCCAACGCGTTACCCTCGACGACACCTTCAGTCTCAACGTCTGCCTCGAATACGACTTTCTCCGCTTCAGCATCAAAGTCAACTTCAATATCATCAGAATCAACGTCAACTTCGGATACATCCGTTGCATCTACGCCGACGCACGGCTCCGCGTCTACCGGTTCATTTGGATCGGTCAGGTCTATCTCAGACCTGGAGGCTAAGCAATTTGACATGAACAAGTTTGGCATACCTGCGGGAACGCAAGCCAACTTTGTACTCGCTCCGCCACCCTTGAAAATGGGTGGTGATACGAATGGTCCAACATCTCCAGTGGTTGCGCCTCTACGAGTGTCCAAAATACCCAAATCGTCGCCATCGCCCGGTCGTCCTCCATCATCGCCACTTCCCGTGCCTCCCATTGTCCCTGCGGAAGTTGTGAGGGCGGCTTCCGTTTCTCCTGCGTTGTCTAGTCCGCTGTCTCTTGGAAAACCTACCTCTTTCTTGCCGCGACCTCCAATTTCACCATCTCTTGGCATCCCTGCATCGCTGTCACCTGGTTTACCGGGCTCCTTGACGCCTGGACGGCGTTCTCCTGGTTTCCCAGGTCTGTTGCTTGTTCAATGTCGTAATATTTTGTCATCGCTCACCTTGCCTCGCGCGTCTTTACGTGTCCAGGTTCACTGTCGCCTGGCTTTCGTTTCGGAAAAACGTACGGTCCTGATGCCCATTCCCAATACGTGTTTGCGTCAGGATCAGGTTCCAACAGTTCTAATCCATCAACCCTGACAAGTCCCTACACGGAACACAATGCACCTACCTCTCCAAATGGGCGGATACCATCCATCCCTTCATCGCCCCATAGCACTGGCAGCACGCCTATGTCGCCACCCCCGAGTTCGCCGCTTCCGCCTCTGCCTGCCGCGGCATTGCCTTCTCCCGCGTTTCCCTCCGTGTCGCTCCCTTCGCCTTCCGCCACGGTTGTCTCCGTGATAGGCACCGCTGCGACAGCAGCCGCGAACGGTCGCATGTCCCCACTGACGGTGCTTTCGTCATCACTTCCATCGTCGACGTCGGCAACGTTGTATGCGGATGACCTGCGCCGGCGGCGCGATGCAGATGGGATCCCAGACGGGGTATGGGCGGATGTAGAGGAAGGGAAAACAACGCGTTTGTCCACATTTGATGCGTTCCGTCGACAGTTGGACGACGAGACAGAGGCTTCCGAGGACGAAGGGGAGCGCGTACTTGGTCTTGTTGAGAATGAGAGCAATGAGGTTTCGAAGAAGAGTGGGAATGAGGAGGTGGGGGATGCGAAGGGGCAAGAGGATGAGGAAGTTCATTCGGATGGTGAAGTGGGAATCGGGTTGTCATTGATGGGTGGCCTGGATAGCGATGAGGATGAAGATAGCGAAGATGATATACGACAGGCGAAAACGGACCAAGTGGCTGACGTAGGGGCGGGTTCCAACGGGAGCACAACGGCTTTGGCATGGACGCGCTATACGCCTACCTCACCTGTCAGTGTCAAAAGTCCGAATGGGCATCATCGAGTAGGGGAAGGGAAAGACGGGGACGGAGGTGAAGAAGACGAAGATGAAGACGGAGACGAAGGTGCTTACTGGGACGACATCTACGACGACTACCGCTATTCGCGCTACTCCATGGGATCCAAGCACCTCTCGATCACATCCAAAGCTTCGGGCATCTCCAAGGCGTCGTCGAAAGCCCGCGCGAACGCGCCTCCCATGCCAATTCCACCCGATCGGCCTAGCTCGGAGAGTACGTCGAGTGCCATATCTGTCTCGATCCCGTCCTCGCGGCCTTCGTTGACGCGGACGGCCTCGGATGATTCGACCCATGCGATGCATACGTTACCGCTGACTGCCCAATTCCCTGCCGTCCCGATGCACGTTCCTGTTCGGACGGAATCGCGGCTGAGGATCGTTCACGATGGGTACACCCAAGGCGGCGACAATCACGGGGAGCGAGAGCTACAAGTCGTGCATGGATCGACCGAAGAACTCGCTGGGGAGGTCGGACTGAACATCGAGCTGGTCGACGTAGCGGAGGAAGACGACGGAAGAAGTCGAGAAGTCGATGTCCTGCGGCTTACGTCCATGAACACAAACATGACACCATCGCCGCTGTTGCATACGAGGTTTGGATCGCCGCATTCGTCGAGGTTCACGGATTTTGAAGATGGATCTGATCAAGATCATTTGCGGAGATATAGCAATCGATCGGGTCAGTCGACTCTGTCATCTGTTGGGGGACAGCTCAAGTCGCAGGCTGACGGTGGAGGGATGTCGTCTCCGTTGAGGGAGAGGATGGATGCTGTCGATCATCCGCTGTCGTCTGACCCTGCCAGCCCATTCCTTGGTGTACCTATTACCACAGTCGGTTCATCGTCAAGCGAGGAGCCAGTGTCAGTCGCCGTGGATGATGGCGCGAGGAAGGTAACCGGCATCAATATCACCGTCAACGGTCCCGTCTTGGCAACGGAGGTAACATCTCCCCTGCTGACATCACCCAAGCAAAACACCAATGTGGCTCAAAAGATGGTCACCACGGATCCCGCGCGGCTTGAAGGTGCAACAGATTCGTCCGAAGACGCGGAGAAGAGCACTTTTTTAAGGCCACGTCCGCAGCCCAGCGGAGACAATCCACCTCACCCTTTTGCACGGACTTCCATGTTCCTCCCGCACCCAAACGCGCCCAAGGTCGTTCAGCAGAGTCCGTCGGCGGGGCCCATGTACGGACGGATGACCTCTCAGGCGTATGCGTACCCTTCGTCCACGCGCCAGTTCCCCGCCACGCCTCCCGGCACGACTTTTTTTTCGATACATATCCTTCACCAGCTTCGCAGTCTTTCCGTTGGGGCGCCGCCGACGGCGAGGCGACTGCCAGTAACGTTGTTCGCGCGATGTCAACCCGACTTGAGCGCGAGCACGGGGCCCGTACCGATTCTGTTTTCGCTGGACCCGTTTCCGGCGCTGCCCATCATGTCTCCCGAACATACGCAGACGAGAATGGTCGGGGGTGGGAGGCGGGCGCCGTATCCGGTGAACATGATGATGCCAACGAGAGCAGCGACTGTTTCTGTGCCTGTACGTAGAGGTGGGGATGGCGTACTTCTGGTCGAGGGTGGAAGTGCTGGCGGTGATCCGGGAACGGTGCAGGTGCCGAGACGGTCGGCCACGACGGTTTCTGGTGCTGGTGGTGTTCAGCAGGACAACGATGTCAACCCGCCTTTGTCGGCGCCGTCTATGCCAATCCCGCGGGAAAGATTCGTACCCCAGGTTGGCGCTACTCGTCCGCGGTCAAGATCGTTTTCATCGTTTGGTGCCCAGGTGGCTGTTGGTGCTTTGCCGGATAAAAGGTCAGTTCAGTCCTTTGTGTTCTCGAATGGGAATGCTCATGACGAACTGGGTTGTGTAGTCGGGAAGAGCCTGCGATCAAGGTGCAGCGTGTTGCCAGCGTTACTGCGGGGCCACCCCGCAACGCGGCTCCGATCCCAGCTGCGTTGATGTCTCGACGTGCGCCAGTGCCGCTCGTTCTACAAGTCAGCAACAAGGACCCCGAGCCGGACGACCATCATCTTGACTCTCCCATCATCAAGTCGTCTTCTGCTCTGACCATGCAATTCAAGGTAGCCGTCACCCAAGAGCCTCTGACGTACTCGCCGCAATCTGCCGACGCCATACGGATCAGCCCCGAGAATGGGCCGCTGGCTAGTCCGGCCGTGAGCTCTCTGTTTGCAAGCAGTTCGGACGCGTCGCCCTTGTCGGGGTTGTCTGGAATGACGAGCGGGACTTCGGTGTCGTTGGCGGACTCCGGGGCGTCACCACAACCACATACGTTCAAGATGCCAGGCCGGCAGGGATCGTTGGATGCGCCTGCTTCACCTTTGACTCGGAACGGCTCGAGCGAGCGATCTATGCGAAAGAGTTCCGACTCGACCGACTCGCGCTCGATGGCTTCGCCACCTCCGATCCCCGAGACGACACTAGCATCACAAAGCGCACGTTTGTCCCCGCTCACCCAAGACTTCCCGCTGAAGACCAAACTGAGTCTCCCAGCGCTTCGAATAAAAGGGAGCAGCGCGCGACCCAATAACAATAACAACAAGGTGGACGACGCGATCAGCGTAGCCTCGATGGCGGTCAGTGGGGAGAATGAGACTGTGCAGGTGCAAGACATGGATTTCGAGCTTGTCAAACCTTCGATTCCCCAAGTAGCGCCGAGTCGGGCGAGTCAGGAATCGACGATGACTGGACGGGACGTGGACGCGGCGGGAAAGCCCGATGCATCTCCTATTCTAGGCGACGGGGCGTCGATGGTGTCGAGTGCGCCCAAGTCGCCGTTGGTTCCTACGCTTGCTGCGACTCCTCCTCCCACGGAATCTGCCGAGTCTATCGATGCGCATCGGCAACGCGAATTGAAATGGATGGGCTTGTTCCCTGCCGTCCCTCCGTCGCAAGCCCGGAAGAACAAGAAAGTGAGAAAGTTGCTGCAAGAAGGCGTGCCTTCGTCGGTTCGGTATCTCGTTTGGTGTCATCTCACGGACAGCAAGGCGCGAGCATTGCCTGGGGTGTATGCCAAGCTGTGTAAACGACCGCCTGTCCCTGCGTTTTCAGAGATTGCAAAGGATGCGGTGGAGGGGTTTCCTGATCAACCGCAGCTGCACACGGCGCAAGGCCCGCTCGTCTCGCTTCTTCAAGCGTATCTGAGTATGGTTCCGGACATTCAGTACAGCAGCGGTAAACGGTTTCCCTCGCTTGCCCCGTCGACTTATCGAATTGACCTTGGTTCGGAATGTTCTAGGGTTGACGTTGATCGCTGGTCATTTGTTGCTGCTCGCGCCGGAAGAGGACGCGTTTTGGATATTTGCGTCGATGATGGACGCGCACTTGCGTACCTACTTTGCGACGAACGCGGTTCAGGTCGAGATCGATGCGACTCTGTTTAGCAGGGCGCTCGAAGCCATTGATCCCATCCTGACGAAGAAATTGTACATGCAACTGTCGATCGCTCCTGCGAGCATCACGCGGCCGTGGTGAGTTCTTGTTGTTGTCAAGCAGAGATGGATACCATCCCTTACGTGCGATTCAGGTTCTCCACGTTGTTTGTTGGAAGCCTTTCTGTGGACCATTTGCACCGAGTGTGGGATATATTTCTTTACGATGGTGAGTCCTCGTGCTATGAGAAAAAATGACGGCGTTGAGACGACTTGGGTAGGTATACCGTACTTGTTCCGCATCGGCCTGGTCGTGGTCAATTGCGTACGGCATCTGCTTCTGCAAGCGACGACGGAAGAAGCTGCGTTGGCACACCTGGCCCACCCACCTCCAGCATGTCTCCCTTCTGCAGCCGACTTGCTCGTGCTCGCTGCGAACGTGAAACTCAAGGACGACGACATACGGAAGCAGCGGATCAAGATGGAACAACAATTAAAACGGACGACGCAAGCGCGACCTCCGAATGGTCTATCGAGCGTACAGACGACTGCGATATCCCGCCCCAGGACGTAATGCAGCGTGTATGTGTATGTGTGTCTGTGTCTGTGTGCTTTCGTTTTCTTTTTTTTTCGCGAGCAGGCTTTCTGTACGATGGTGTAATCATATTTTCTTTTTTTGTTCTTTTTTTCTTGTATTTATCCATGTCGCTCCGCAAAATGCTGGTTTTTGCCTTTTGTTCATATTCAAAGTTGGATCTTGTTGTCGTTTTTTTTGGTCGCTTTTCTCTTTTCTTGTTGAACAACTTCATTCCAAGTCTTGCATCCCCCGCATCAGAAAGTACCCTTTTTTGTGATCATTCATGATACCATTACCGTATAGGACTGTGCATAGTACGATAAAGTAGCCTCGAGGTTGGACACATAGTTCATCATTCGATCTTTTGTTTCACCTCCCCACCCAAAAAAATGTAATAAACTCTATTACTTTTATGCTCTAATACTATTCGATCTTTTGGCGTTGTGGCTATAGATCGCCGTTGCATCGGAAACAAGATCCACTGGACCCCAGAAGTCCAGTCCAGACCCTTGGAGGATACGTACGAAGGTGGAGCTCGTGATCATATCCACTTTGTATTCGAATTCATTACAGTGAACCGCCCACAAGGGTTCTAGACCGCTTTGTGGCAGCAGGTCGGAGCTACCAATGGCAAACCTGGTACTGTTTCAAGCTGAACAGGGTGTATCATAGATCATGGCAGGGAATGCCGCCAGCCAGCGCAAAGTCCGGGGCGGTGTGTACGTACCTTGGTAGATTACAAAAAGTAAGATTAAATTAAAAAAACACGCAGCACACGAGATCGTCATTTAGGATCCAGATGAGTCGATTCGAATCACTTAGCAGGGCTATCTTCACAGGTGGATCCGCGTGAGCCACGCAGTCTCTCCCCCCAAGAGCCGCTTTCTCAAAGAAAAGAATCATGCGAGATATATTTTTCGAAAGAAAAAAAAAAAGGTTACAAGTGAACATAATCATTGGCCTTTCTACTATGTACCTTCAACCCCAGCGAGGGCGTACAGACTGTTCAACTTGGTCGCATACATCCTGAAACGCCGCGCGTCTTGCTCGTCATTCCACGCAGCGAGAATGTCTCTGAGCTCCGGTGCAACCTGTGATATCTCTGCCCGCACCTCCTTGGCGTACGGCACCTCGTTGTGTTGAAGGAAATGAAAAGAGACCAGGTTGGACGGTTTGTCCGTCCTGGATCAGAGTTGATGGAGTGCGTCCAGTCGCGCTTGTTCGTCCGCCAGTCTCTCCTCAACTGTGGGTGGTACGTCGATCCGGCTTTGAGGTGACCACGCCAAGGCGAGCCATGTGCTCGTAAGGTCTGCCATCACAAAGGGTATAAAGGACACCAGTGCGCCGATGAACGCCAGTGAGGTGTTATGAGCATACAGTATGTGTCGATAGAGTGACGGGACACGGGCTGGTTGGATGCGTGAACCATCGGTGAGAGGTACCAGAGAACGTGAGGCACGCATCGCCTCGAGGTTCTCCGAGTCCGAAGCGAAACAAGTCCGGGCGGCAGGTTCTAGGACCCGGAGGTAGGGCACGTCTGGGCAGTACCCAGTTCCGAACAAGACGTAGTCAACGTCATCAATGGACCTGTCTTCTAGATGGACATTGACCTTGTCATTTACACCCCGGCTATACCGCAAGACAGGACCAACATCCTCGATACGGCCATCTGGGAGGGAAGGGAATATAGATACACGACGTGCCGAGCAATAGACGGGAAGCTGAGCGACCGGCGCGAGCTGAGCTGCCATCTCATTGGCTGAATTAGCATTGCCTATGATGACAACGCGCTGTCGAGAAGATAAGGAATCGTTTTCATGAGTATCCATCGACAACGTGAGACAAAGCAGAGAGTCTTCGAAAGCAACTCTTTGCCTTGTCTCACGATGGAAATGGTCACTGTCTCGCATACCTTGCCCTCGTAGCCATCTAGGCCCCTCCATGTCTTTGCGTGTCGAACTCTACCCGTTTGCTTGACGTCGTCGAGACCCTCGACGTTCGGATAATACGCATTGTCGTACCACACTGTCGTGATGACGACTGCGTCCCATCGTTCTTCCTTCCTTGCTCCCAACCCACCCTCGCTCCAATCAGTCATTACAACCCTCCAACCTCCACCCTCCCCAACATCAATCTCTGCGACGTCAATAACCTCGTGATGCAGTCTAATCTTTCCGCTTTCGAACAGAGGTCGTGCAAAAGCAGCAAGATAATCGTAGGTCTCGTGAAGCGTAGGGAGCGGCTGGTCCGGTCTCGGCGGAGCAGGGAAAGGAGAACGAGAGAACGAGAGAAACTCGGGAATCACGTTTCCGATCAAAGCAGGATACGCCGGCGACGGCCAACGCTCGCGAGATCGACCGTCGTAACGACCATCGACTTGTTCGTTTTGACTCTTTCCCTGTGAATTTGGGGGGTGATACCTTGCAGATAACAATAAATTCATCCATTTTACATGCTATACACGGGGATTGGACTCACCAAACTCCTCCGATGTTATCTCGCCGTTCTACTAGCTGCACATCGACGAACTGACCGCGTTCCAGAAGGTTTCGTAAGGTCACAAGGTCACAAGGCCACAGGGACCGCCTCCAACGACCAGGACCCGCCTTCGATCTGCCATATGGGAAAGATGGTATGGTGATGGTGATTGCCACAATATGATGGTTGGGGCTTGAAAGCTTGAATGTGGGCTAGCACGATCCGATTCGGTGCATCTGAATTTATAGATAGTCGGGCCAAACCGCTCCGAGACGATCCGCTCGCCCGCAGTATCCGCGCTCAAATTATTTCTTCGTACATCCCCACCATTGCGAGTGTTCAGAGAAGCTCCAGGACAACTTTGTACCAGCGTAGCCATTGTGGGCCATGACTCCGAATCAGCAGCACTGGTTTTGAGGGAAACAGCAAGTCTACTTCGTGTCAGTTCTCCTGATAAACCTAGACAGAGAACAAGATGAAAGCAGTTCAAAAGCCGCTCTAGTACGACTTTTTTCCCGCTTACATCATGCTTCGACAGTTTCATGTGATTAGTAGGCCAAATCCAAGACTTCCGAAGGTAGTAGTGTTCAAGATAAAGCAAATACATAAGCGTACTCAAGTCAGAAGAACTTCAACTAAACAATCCCAGCTTTCTAAATGTCTCGGACCAATTCTTTGGACTTGCCGTACCCCGATTCCTGTCCTTCTCCAAGGGCGAAAAGTGAAAAGTGCCTGGCATCTTCAGTTCTGATTCGTCACTCCAGGCGATGGAGTGAGGGGTATCCACGCGATCAACGAACGAATCTTTATCTGGAACAATTTTTGTTTCCTTTGTCTGAGATGGTGTCAACTGACTCGGGGGTGGCCCGGCCAGACTTGAAGCTGAAACCTCGGGATTCGGTGACGTCTTGCCGTCACCTTCATCATTCAAGCTGGTCTCACTGACTCCGGTCAAGGAATTTTCAGCAGAAGAAAAGTCCTCCGCCTTACCCTCTCCTTCCATTTTGACTTCCTCCGAATCAGTGATGTTGACAGTAACGTTGACCCCTGGGTCAGAGCTCCCCAGACTAACTTTCGTGAATGATTCTGAGATGTCGCTTGTGCTCTCTTCGTGAGAGGGAGCTTCGCTGGTGCCACCCCCGGTTTCTGGATTGATGTGATCCCTTCCCCATCCTCCGCTAGCGGAACTCGATGCACTCGACGCCCTAGAGCGCCTACCAAAGCGCTGCACGGCAAGTGCAGAAGCAATGGCAGAACGCCACTGCTTTTTGGCGTCGAAGTGTTCGCGCAAACCAACACCAACGTCGTGCTCAGTCGACGGCACGTGTCCTGTCAGCCACTGAATGTACACACATTATTGAGTGTCATGAAAGTGAACGAGACAGTGACTCACGTGATTATCATAAGCTTCCTGTGCTGTAGGTCGTTTATTCGGGTCTGGATTGAGCAAGAGTTTGACGAATATTTTCGCTGCGCACTTGCCGATAAGAAGGATTGATCAGATGAGAAGAAATCTCAAGCTTCACCTTCATCAGATATTTTGCTCCAATAACGTTCATGGAATTCGATTCTCGCTTCCGTAGTCTCCCGGATCATCTCTCTAGTATCTTCCGCCCTGAACGGCGAATACCCGCATAGCAAGACATATGTGATTACCCTGTGTGGTATCTACGCATCAGCAGCGACATCCACGTGGTAAATAAAGCGACACTTGCCCCGTGGACCATATGTCAACAGCCTTGCCGTGCCCGGTGCTGTTTAGCACTTCGGGGGCGACGTAGCCAAAGCTACCTGCCATAGACTGGAGCTGTTCTGCTGGGGAATGCAAGTGTTTGGCACTGTAGAATCAATTGTGACTAATTCTCCATCAGAGGCAGATACAGAGGCAGACAAACATTCCAAAGTCGGCAATGACAACGTCGCTGTTCGTGTCCTTTGTTCGGTAGAGGATGTTTTCTGGTCTACGGGAGTCTGTCATGAAATGGTACAGTCAGTACGGGGAACATGCCTACTTGAGGTCACGGTGGACGATGGCGTGCTCGTGGAGGTACTTGACCCCTGATAACACGGACCTAAGGGTGGTCGGTGAGACTGACTGGCGCACATCTGGACCATAGATGACAAACCGGATGACAGAAACAGCGTCTTTTTCTGTGAATTTGCCCCTTTGCAATATCCGCTGGAAGAGCTCGCCACCAGTAGCAAGCTCGAAAGAGAGGTAATATTTACTTCTCGACTCGAACCAATCATAGAATTTCACCTATCAAAGATGTCATGGTCAGCAATTTCAAGCAGAAAAATGGAGAAACGAAAAAACGGACGATATTCGGGTGATCAAGACCCTTCAAGACTTCCATCTCGCCCCAGACAGCTTCCTCGTTTCCTTTTACTTTCTTCTTTGGAATCACCTTCAAGGCAACTTCCTTGGTGGTCACAGCGCGTGTGTTTGGTGAAGAGAAGCCTGAGGTGCGATGCATGGCCGCACTAAAAAGCGGGATCGTCGAGGGACCATGAGATGGTTCAACTGGGCTGGGGCTGGAGGTGGCAGAAGCACCGTGCCGAGAAACGTCTACCTGGTCGGCGGGGACATGCCATGTTGCTTTCTAAAACGAACTTCAAAATCTGATGGAAACGACAAGGCACGAGACCCATGACCCAGCCAGCGCCAATGATATGTATGGGTGGAATCGCACGACTACTCACCACGACTTTTCCAAACGATCCGGTTCCAAGAACCTCGTGTACTTCGTAAAATTGCTTCTTGACAAAGCTAGGTGGTTGGGGTAAGAGAGCATCTTTCAGTGATAAGTGTTTCATGTCTCGTGTATGTCAGAATGTTACTCCTTGAACCGTGTCCGATGTTGTTATAGGTTCGTTGAAATGGACGATAAGTGAATGACGGGATGATGGTTACGTTTGGACGACCACTTGGCAGTATGAGTAGAGTGGAACAAAGAAAGCCTGCAATTGCGAATTGCGATTGTTGTCAACGCCTTCTGCCGAGTTTCTGCCAAGGGTTGCACAGCCAGCAGGATTTACATAAACCGACTCTATCTTATCAGCCATCTTACCATGCATATGATACACAAAAAATCATGTCAACATTACGTTCAAGTTTTGTCAGTCAGTACGATCAGAAACGAGACGAGACGGATTCCTGCTATTGATACAAAAAAAAAAGACAAGATTACTGATACACGATATTCACTTCTTTCATCAGATGAATTGCCCGAAGCCGATGGCAAACACAACGGCTAGAACGCCCAGCTTCCAGTTACTAACACCATTCTTCGCCGCTCCTGCGTGTGTCTCCGTCGGTGTCGGTGTAGAAGCTACGGGGCCGGGTTGGGTGGCACTACTTTGGGCTGCAACAGAGGTCGCAGAAGCATAGCTGTGCATCACATAGTATTGAGCCCGATAAGAAACGATCAAAATCATGTGCAACTTACGCAGAGCTAGCGAGTGCAGGATTCGAGTCTGTGTCGAATATAACACCATTCACGACTTGAATGACGCCATTTGATGTCAACAAATCCGCCTCCACGATCTGGACTGGAGGAGTTTCTCCAACAGCAATGTAAAGTCCCGTTGAGTTGAAAAAGGACGTGAGATTCTGGCCGCCAGCCGTCGTGAAAGTGGTGTGGTTCGATAATTCGGTGGTGTACTCCGTTGATCCGTTAATAACCTATTGGGGTCGCTTTCTTAGAAGCTACTTAAAACACGGAAAAGGTGACTGACGTGATTGGAGAGAACGTTCTGAAGTGCCGATGCGTTATTCGAGATACCAGAGAAAGAACTGCCCGCTGCTTGAATAGCTGCATTGCTTGGTGCGAATATGGTGATGCCATGCGACGAGCTTAGTATATCGAGAAGAGAGGGGCCATTTACGATGTGTGCAGACTGTAGGAGAGTGTTGACAGCGGAGAGGTCATGCGACGGGTCGCTCAAGACAGTGGAAATATTCGGCGGGGGTGTCAGCACAGAGTCAATTGTCAATATTGCGGTGTCCTTGTAGCTTGTCGAATTGAGCACCGTGAAATTTGACCTAGAAAGGAGAATAAGGAAAAGAAGAGAAAGGGGAAGGAGGAAATCAAACTTCACCCGTTATTCTCAACAAATAGTGTCCCATTGTCGTACTTGGACCACACGAGAACCTGGGACTGGTTTCCTTCGAGCATTACAAGGTTCGAGGCATTGAGTAGAGTACGACCAATTGTCACATTGGGATACTGCTCTGTCTGGTTGATGAAGTTACCCGGGACGATGTGATACGAGATAGCATCTGCTACTGCGGTCTCGTTAAGGTCGGAGATATTGGCAGCAGACACTAGAAAAATTGTAAGAAATAAATAAAGCGTGACCTTAAAAGTTGACACACAAGCGCTGTCCGTGGGGGCAAAGATGGTGTTATTGCCCTTGGATAATTGAGCGAGCACACTTTGACCAATAGGGGTGCTGTTCAAGGATGCTGTGACGTTGGCGAGTTGATCAAGGCCACTCGCGTTAAGAGCCTGCAAAAGGCCAGAGAGGTCACCCTGTGCGAGCACGGCAGGAATGAAGGCGAAGACAGCGAGGGTTGGTACGACGAACATGATGAATGGGTGTCAAGAAGCAAAAGGAAATCGATCTGTTTCTAATCTTCCCCTCTCAAGTGGATGATGCAATGCGCAGCGCAGCCTGGTAAGCAGGTCATTAGGGGCATACTTACTTATGTAGGTGGATTAGTAGCTCGATCCATTAATTGGCTACTTTGAAACCCAGCGATTGACTCCAAGCTCGGCAAACTCCGGCGTCGTTTCTGCCGGTACCGTGGGTCCTTGGATTTTTCCTTCCACGCCGTCCAAAAGCTATTCCAGACCACTAACATGGCCCGCCGCCCACCTCCTCAAAATGCCGCCATGTTTGGCGTACCTCCACCACCACGACGCGCTCTTAACGACCCCAACGAGTCCGCGTTTTCCCGTTTCGTTCGGGAGGAAGTGTTTGCACCAGAAAAGCTTATGGGGAATATTAACATATTCACGGCAATCGGTGTCTTCGCAACTGGTGTGTTTGTAGCCAGGACATGGGGAGATCTTCTAGTACCTGCATAAGCGGGTCCGAGGTTGCAGTCAGATGACTGTTATTCGATGCCCTCCACAACGACTTGCGAAGTGAGTGCCATGGTATACGAGTTCGCATCGTTTTTAATTCAATATGATGTAGGTCTGTGGTGTTGCATCCTTGGTCAGCCGGCAACCATTCCCCCTTAGCAGAAGTTAGCTTTATCCCCCATCCCTGATACTGTTTCTCGGTCATAGAAAGGACACAGGCATTAATACATCATAAATTTGCTTCGTGGAATTTCTTCGTGCCGCTTTCATTATTCTGCGGTTTACAGTAACAGCTGGTTTCATCGGTCACGATGTCAAAGAAATAATTTTTGGTGCCGCCGGGGCGAAGTCCCGTTACTTCATCAGCGCTTAGGTCTCAAGATTTCATCGTCCACCAATTCTTTGCCCCTTCTACTTGCGGTCGTCAGCCGCATCGGTAACTTGCGAGCGTTGACTGAAGCGATTGAATTGCTAGACACAATCGGAGTCGGGTTTAAGGTGTGCCTATTTGTAATCGTTTCATCCATACATACTTCAAACCTTGTTCCGCTTCTAAGTTAGCACATCATACTATTCAGTCACTGGCGCTGAATACCAGGTTATACGGTTCACCTTGGATCTGATGCGATCGCACGGTACGTCTCACACGATTGTCTCGAAAGATTTATATTGTGGAAACTTCCGGAACAGCAACGCTCCGTCTACGTCGCAGTTTCTATCCGAGCCCGGAAAATGGCACTCGAGTTTTTAAATGGTATATCACTCTGGAGATCCCGTAAGGTACGAGCTTGCCGCATGCCACGCAGATGTTTTATCTGTTGATTCAGCCACCCGTGGACACAAGTATCTGCGCATTGCAGAGCGACACAAATTCGGATCCCTTCGCGATGGTTGAATTTATCCATCTTTTCAGCGTCCTAGCTCCCTCCCGGAAATCTTAGCCTTGGGAATATCTCTGATCGAAAGACGTGTATACTCCCGCCCATGCTCGACTTGGACCCCTGCTTCAATTCAGGGCGCATGCTATTGCTTATATTCCCTCCCGTTATTTCTTTTTTCTATTAGATTCAATGCAACGTATTCCGATAGTTTCATTGTGGTGTACTGGTGCGGTGCACCTTCAAGTTTGGACACGCGGCACATCTCACGCAGACGTTTGATTGCAGTCCAACTGTCCCCCCCCCCAAAAAAAAAAAAGAATGGAGCATCGTAGGATAGTCTACTGTCTTCGTGTCCCAGACT
>JBBPOS010000570.1:0-17989 GCA_038091575.1 Leccinum subgranulosum
GCGGCTCGACACACCAAGGCTCTCAGTGACCTCTTCCATCTCCCAGCCCTTCTCGAGGAGTTCAAGAGCACATTGTTTCATGTCGGCGCTGATTTTGCGATACACCATATGGCGGTACGACGACTCGTCGACGAGCTTATGGATTTTCTGAATTTTTTGAATTTATTTGGCGCAGTTCCATGACTCGGCATGGGAAGGAGTTTTAATATTTCGCTGGAATCCACAGAAACGAAAATGAAATATCGCAGTGATGATTTATGAAAAATCCGGGGCAAAGACGAAACCCAGGCTGAACCCCCTTGGAGATGTCGAGCGGAGGTGGTGGCAGAAAAGAAGTGACTCGCGTCGGAGGTTGTCGAAGATTTTGCCTTTTGAATGCCGCTGCAAGTACTTTTTTTCACATACCCACCGTCCACGACAGTCTTTTGTTTTTCTACACCATCTTAAATGCACAATTAATAGCATTTGTATCCCTGCCACCCGGTCTAACGAGCACGACTTCAAACGACCCCACCAGGGTCCAGCATCCGGATCAGTTTCGGGAGCTAGATAATCATGTGGACGGCACGGGGAATGAGTGACGACTGTGACTTTATTGGCGGGGACCCACAGGGGGCCCTTGAACCGTTACCACCACCATGGTTGGTTTTTCCCACACCTGGGCAAGGCAGAAAAAGCAGGCAAAAACCTGGCCCCCCCAGACCAGACCAGACCAGGCCACACCCTGCCTACCAACATGACTCAACCCGATGGACCTATGATGCATATATGAGTGACCGAACAGTAAACCTCAACCGAACCAGAACTAAGCCACGAGCACCGCCAAACATCCAAAACACCCGACCCAGGACGGCACCCTCCCAAAGGGATCCACAAAAAGCACCCTCCACCCGGACACTGCCAACCCACTCGCAGATACCCACTGACTTAGCACCTGAAAACCACCTGTAGACTAACCGCAACCAACTCACCACCGCCACGAAACAATCAACACGGAGGACCACTAGCTAGCACATTTCCCCCACCAACCCGTCCAACCGGACCCACCACACGTGGAACCCTTGCTGGAACCTATGCCAGCCAACAGCACTAGTACTAGAGGTTTTAGTGGGTATCACGCTGCCACGGCCCTCCACTTGACGGAGGTGTCCCCCCAGCTCAGAGTCCCACACAGAGCACCATAGGAGGAACATTAATATTGGTGAGCGTCCGGGTACCCACAGTTCGACGAACGTGCCGTGCACTTGACGGTCTAGTACAGCACTGGATTGTGAAGCCTACTATGAGCAACTGAGTCCTGACTCAACGGACGACTGCCGCAGGGCCGAAATTGCTAGGCCCGGAAAGTCAATATCATGATGTATGGCATATGACTTTGTGTTCACCACTGCAGTGACTCTACTTTTGGAACGTGGACATCGAAGAGATAACCGGCTACCCAAGATATCCGCAGATGCGGCAGATTCAACGCGCGGCAGTGCTACTGTGACTGTGCGAGTGGACGGCGGATGGGGCTCGGAATCACCGAAACCCATAGTTCGGACGAGTCTCAAGATCTCACGTTTAATTTTAATATTTAACTTCTGGCACCCACTCGAACTTAGAGTTCAAGTTAGCACATGTAACAAGCTGAGTGTTTACATTCGTTATCGTATGATGGTTGACATGACGACTTACATGCTGTGGAATAGGGTACTAAAGAATTTCTGGCAGGAAACCCCAAGTCGGACAAGCTGGTTCTGGGCCAGCCCGGGTGACCCGAGGCAAAGTTCCTTTCACTGCCCTCGAATAGATAGTATACCGGTAGCGTCTTCGGAGGATGATGCACATGGGCTAACTTTTCCAATGGGGAGACCAGAAAACACTTTCTCCCACCATATGTTCAAGTTGGACGGTGACCGTGGCGTCGACCGTACTCCTGGAAAGTTTTCACATCTTGGTGCGCTTGGCTATTCGGACTCGAGGCTTAGAGAGTAATGCACTTATCTTATCTCTTTCTCAGCTTCGAAATCAACGTTCGCCTGCGCAGGATCAACCGTGAGCCAAACTAACAGAAATACCTTCTGACTTCTTTCCTTCCCACGAACAATAGAAAGGAGTTTAGCCTCCATGGACAAAGAGATGGTGATGAGACACCTGCTCTTTCGAGCTTATAAGACCGGTTGATGCGCGAGTTGGTGCCCAGATCCCCCGATTCCTCTATCACGATGTCGACCTTAAACAAAGCCAAGCTGCAAGCTCTCCTGAAGCTGATCAACTCAGCCGCTCAGGACGCTATTGCAGAATATGAGAAAGTCGGAGGCGATGTCCCCTCCATCGACTCCACTGAACTTCACCCCTTGGATGATGCCATCGACCAGGTCGCACTAAAGAGCGCGGTCCGGACCCTTGAAGGTGCATGCGCCCAGTTGTGCACCACTCTTGCACCACCCGCGCACACTGCCATCAACGTGAGCCTGCTTAGTCCTTCTTAGGACGTCGATGCCATTTATCTCTATCTCCAGCTTGTACAAGTGTACGACTATGCTTGCGTCCGTGTTGCTCTCCGAGAGAACATCACCAACGTTCTCTCGAATTACCCCAAGGGTATTCATGTCAACGAGCTCTCCAAGATTGTGGGGATCGATTCAAAGAAGCTCGGGCGGTTGCTGCGTGTTCTGGCTACAAGAGGTTGCTATACCGAAGGTCCATCAGATCTTTGTCTGTCGAGGGATGTCATATTTATTCGTCTTTTCAGTGGACACCGACACCTTTACAAACAACCGCCTTTCTCTGATACTCCACAGCGAGCACCCAGCACGTCATATGGTCAGCCTTCACGTCGAATCGGCTGCAAAGGGTGCATCTGTGTTGTACGAAACCTTGAAAGACTCGGAAACTGCATCTTCTGAGGAACCTGGCCATGCCCCTATCATGTATGCCAACAACAAAGAGGGCATAACGGGCACATTCTTCGACTGGATGAGACAAGAAGTGAGGAAATTTCTAGTTCATGTGCGAGTTATTCATCTCATGCTCTTTCTTTCAGGATGCTCGGAGAGAGGTATGTTGAGCAGTACACGATGTTGATTCCTCCACAACTGAATTGCATCAAGAGTTACCACCGCTCTATGGGAGGCCTTAACTACATCATGGGCTCTCTCGCAGTTCTGACTCGTGCGTGCTATCCGCAATACCTGCAGTACTTGCCTAACCGCTCGCTCAGAGTTCCCCTTCGAAAAATACTCCACTGTTGTGGATGTCGGTGGAGGTATTGGTGCATTCTCGCGCCCCCTCGCGAAAATGCACAAAAATGTCAAGATCACTGTTCACGATTTGCCAGAGGCTCTCGCACAGGCCCGAGGAGTCAGTGCTCTGTTTCACACCATCCAGCGCAAATCGGTAATCTTTTTTACTAGGTTTGGGCGCGTGAATGCCCCGACGCGGTCAAAGAGAATCGAGTCGAGTTCGCCGAGCTCAATTTCTTCAGCCAAGTTCCTGTCAAGGGTAAAGATATCTACTACGTGGGTCTTGTTCCATTGGGCCGGAGAATGATCCGACTGATGGGAATATAGCTCCGCAACATCATTCACGACTGGCCTGATCACGAGTCGGCGCTCATCCTTAACAACGTTCGTCAAGCCATGGGGCCTCACAGTCGCCTTCTGATCCGTGAGTTCAAGTTATTCGCCATTACTCTGGCTCATACGCCAGTATAGACGACTATGTCCTTCGCGAACTCAGTCGGAAGCAAGCCGTGACCGAGGCTGCATCCCTCGGCGTTGTCGTGGTCCGTGTCTTTTGATTTGGACCCTTGTTTTTTTTTCTCAGAGCGTTCTCTCCTCTACCCCACATAACAGGCCCCTGAACCCCTCCTTCCCAACTTTGGCGTTGGAAACATGCGCATGTACCAACAAGACATGACGATGTGGATCCTACACAATGCCAAGGAGCGCACGCTGCAGAACTCCTTGGAGCTTTCGTAAGCCGAACCAGTCATAGGTGTTGTCTTGCAGGGCACTGACGTCGGATCACTCCACAGGACCGCGGCGGGTTTGAAGCTTGAGAAAGTATGGGACCTCGCAGAGGCATGTATCCTCGAATACTCGGCTGCGTGAGAGACGAGACTTTAGTACAGTACAGAATATGTAACAATCAATAGATCAATACGTGTATTCAACCGTTGGCTGTGTTTACCCACGCATGGTGTCGGGCGTAATCACCTTCGACAAACTATAGCATCTCCATTCATCTGCATCGTGTGTCGCAATCAAAACAAACAGAGCGAGATCATCCCAGGTATGATCAAAACATAGTACTCGATGGGGATTTCCAGAGCTCCTGAACCTGTTTCCACACCTTCGTCACACCAGTTCCAATACTTCGACGAGAGATAAGATAGTTAGTTTTCAGTGGGCGTTACTCAATGCGGTTTTTACATACTTGGCATGTTCGACTTGATCCATCGGAACCCAGCGTGCCGCGTCGGCAGGAGCAGCCTTCCGAGCCTTTGAATCCTCGAATGTCTCCGAACGCTTTCGAAGTTTGCCCTTCTGCATCACCCTGGTCTTTCCATCCATGGACGATCCCGACTTGTGTCGCAGTTCGGGAGGTTCGTTCCCTCCACCTTTCAATAGCACCCATTGGACACGATATGTTTTCCGGATATGTGAGAAAACGTGGACTACGTCACCCGCGGATTGGACGTGTGCCGTACGCAAATCCCCTTTTGCATCATCATCATTGCTCCCATCATCGCCATTTTGCGACTCGGAGAGACCATGTGACTTCGAGTCTGAGTTTAGAGATAAGGGTGGGTCAACCAACAGATCTTTGAGAAGGCCGAGGGGGATCTCCGCCACTTCGTCCGTGGATTCGGATGGTAGAGTTGGGAAATCATACAGTCCGGCGAGAAGTCCTAAGGGAGTTGGAGCGACACCAATGAGCTTTCGCTATCCCATGTATACATGTGTGTGCGTGTGTACGGGGGCGTGTGTGAAAAACGCCCCAGCGTGGCACGGGATGGGAGACTGACCTCCTTCGGGTCGACGGACGAGTATGAAGAACCGCTGGTCATCCGCCGTACGCCATTCGATCACATTGACGTAATCAAGTTCTTCGCGTGCTTTCTTACGCTCGACTTTCATGGGATAGATGGTAACTAGACCCGTTTCTGGATCATCCTTTGGGAGCGGTTCACAGAGACTGCACAGATCTTCGATGTCAGGTTCTTCCTTATCTGGGTTCTACATTGTTTGAGACAACACAATAATAGGAATGCAAGAGATTCCCTTACGGAGTCAAACTGCGTTCTTTGGTACGCACGACACCAGGCTCGCAGAGGGCAGTTCCCACACACAGGATCTCTGACCTTGCATACTGTACTTCCAAGCTCGATGAGTGCCTGATTTATATCTCCCGAATGCGATGAGCCATCCACAAACGCTTCAGCACCTGCCCACAATATGTCCTGGACCTGCTTCGCTTTCGGCGGCGCGTACAGCGCGAAGAAACGTGTCAGTAGTCGAATGACATTTCCGTCCAGCTGGGAACCATCCGTCAAAACACGAAGTTTGAATGTACACAGAAGACCTACGACAGGAACGCATTGGTTGTAAGCGATGGAACAGATGGCACCGGCGCTGTAACGACCGATGCCGGATATCCCTGCTTGCATATCTTTAGCATTATCTGGAAGTCGACCATCTAGGTCCTTGACCACTTTCTGGGCGCCGCTCAACAAACGGGCAGCGCGAGAGTAATAGCCAAGGCCTTTCCAGAGGCTATTGACAGTCTCGATATCCGATGCGGCGAGATCATGGATGGTCGGGAATCTGAAATAGTCGACACAACTGAGAGCTCTGTCTCAAGTTGAAAGACAGTCACACGTACTTGGCCATCCATCTGTTGTAATAGGGTATCACTGTCGCCACTTGGGTCTGTTGAAGCATAATTTCCGACACCCAAACCTATGGTCACGTCAAGAGATCTCATAGAACAACATATGCCGTGGGGACGAACCTCATACGCCCGTTGCGCTCTACCATCCTTGTCCAGCGATGCATCAAACGGCTTCCGCCAGGGCATCCCTCGGACGTCGTGTATTTGCCCATACCAATGCAACAACGACTCCCGGATAGGGTCGACACCAGCTACGACGTGCCACGAGGTTGGATGCGTAGATGGTGCGGATGAACTTGAAGCCTTTGCGCCAACGGTAGTCGTAGCAGATGGGTGTGCGCGTTTTGACGTGACTTTACGCGTCTGACGCGTCTTTTTTCTCCGTGGCTTGGGTGCTTCGCAATAAGACGCATCGGACGCTTCCAGAAATTCGCTGACATCAGTGTCGGTGTCGGTGTGAGGTCGTGTACGTTTGGGCATGTTGAAGAGTCTTGGAGGCGACTCCGTCCGATTTTCCTATAAGGGTAGTGCGTATGTAAGACTGCCGTAAAATCCACGATCACGAAGTTTTGCGAGAGACAAAACCGGTACATAAGTACTCATTGACAGCGTCAACTTTAATGGCCAAAAGCCACACCGTCATAGCTGTGTCCGACTACCGGAAGCGGATGTCGGACTCGGAAGTAGATGGGATCGATCGCAGCCGTACTTCTTCCCCTTCCTCTCTCGCCCTCACAGTGACTACTGTTTCGACTCTACGTTCCACACGCTTGGGATCCAGATATGGAGACATACAACACAGGCGGTTTTGAAAACATCCGAGAGAAATTTGGCCGCTTCAGGATCCTTATCATTGGGCGAGCGAACGCTGGCAAGACGACTATCCTGCGTGCGATCTGTAACACTACCGAAAATCCGGAGGTCTATGATGGAAAGGGCAACAAGGTGCGTGTTCTGTTTTGATATGTGTGGATGGCTGGCCTACTACCGAACCGTGCGACCAGATTGATCTAACCCAGGTCGAGGGATCCAGGGGGGTGGGTATCACGACATACTGGATTCGGACTCGACGCGTATCTCTACCAACGCACGCTAGCGCGGGGAACACGACATCGACAATGAGTTGATTTTCCGGAGCAATGACAAATTCATCTTCCATGACTCGCGGGGCTTCGAGGCTGGTTCCGCACATGAATTCTAACAGCTGAAGGAGTTCATTGCTGATCGTGCAAACGACATCTCTCAAAAAACGCATTCATGCCATCTGGTAACTACTTGATTAGTGCGGGAAGTGGTCATTGACTCGTCACTCTGTATAGGTACTGTATCCCAATGGATAAATTAGATCGGACAATCAAACGTTCTGAGGAAATGTTTTTTAATGAGTGCGACCCAAGAAATGGCGAGTTCATTTTTGGCAAGGTTATTTCGAGCTCACAACTTGTCTGGCAGTGCCTGTGATTGTGTTGTTCACTAAGTTTGATGCACTACTGGCTGTAGCCATCAGCAATCTATCCCTTGCTGACCGAAACCTGCCACGAGAGGAGAAGGTGGCAAAGGCAAAAGAGTGCATAGATGGAATTTTTGACAATGCTAATGTATGGGGTCGTCTCTGTCAACTGAAGTATGCACCAAAATGCAGTGTTCAGATTGGAGGTATTTTTCTGTTTTCTGATAAATGGTTTAGCTCATGGACTTTACATGCATTCAAGGGTTACACAACTCAAATGAGGGATGTGACAAACTGCTGGAAAATACTGCAGGAGCTTTGAATGAAAAGACTTTGCAAATGCTGTTTGTTACTGCCAAGAAAGAAGCATGGCACTGTGTATTAAATTTGCAGTTCAAGAGTAAGTATGGAAAGTTGAATATTCCTCAAAAGCTAAAGTTGTGATATACAAAAGTGTCATATCTGACATAGACAAGCTGCATCAATCTGTATTTCCTGTACACAATATCAAGCAAGTTGTGGTTCCTCAAAAACTGGGAAGATGGTTTCCACACTTTTGGGTGGGATGTATTTTATAAAATTGAAAATATGCTAATCATGATCATCCATTGAGGGAATTATAGCAAGTGAGTTGTTATTGCAGCAAATGTGTCAAATGGTCTGGACTTATAGATAAATAACAGTTTGTGAGCTGTGGAATGTGGAATGTGCCAGAGAGTGGTAATGCTAATGATGCCATGTTCATTCACTCCTCAATCTTCTCTGGAAATGACAGAGAGTGAGTTGTGGATTGTGGATTGTGCCAGAGAGTGGTGATGCTGATGATGCCATGTCCATCTATTCTTCATTCTTCCCTGGAAATGACAGAAAGTGAGTTGTGGATTATGGATTGTGCCAGAGAGTGGTGATGCTGATATGATGCCATGTCCATTCACTCTTCATTCTGCTCTGGAAATGACAGGAAGTGAGTTGTGGATTATAGATTATGCCAGAGAGTGGTGATGCTGATATGATGCCATGTCCATTCACTCTTCATTCTGCTCTGGAAATGACAGGAAGTGAGTTGTGGAATGTGGAATGTACCAGACAGTGGTAATGCTGATCATGGCCATGTTCATTCTTCATTCTGCTCTGGGAATGACAGAGTGTGAGTTGTGCATTGTGCATTGTGCCAGATAATGGTTACCAAAGCTAATCATGCTATGTCCATTCACTCTTCATTCTGCTCTCGAAATGTTAGGTGGTGAGTTGTGGATTGTGAAATATGCCAGACAGTGATAATTCTGATGATGCCATGTCCACTGGCTCTTCATTGTGCTCTGGATATGTGATAGACTGTGAGTTGTGGATTGTAGAATGTGCCAGACAGTGGTAATACTAATGATGTCTATTCATTCATCATTCTGCTCTGGAAATGACAGGAAGTGAGTTGTCAAATGTCGAATGTACCAGACAGTGGTGATGCTGATGATGCCATGTCAATTAATTCATCATTCTGCTCTGAATGACAGAAAGTGAGTTGTGCATTGTGGAATGTGCTGGACAGTGGCAATGCTAATGATGTCTATTCATTCATCATTCTGCTCTGGAAATGACAGTTTGTGAGTTGTACATTATGTAATATTCCAGACAATGGTAATGCTTATTATGCCATGTCAATTCATTCTTCATTCTGCTCTGGAAATGACAGAAAGTGAGTTGTGCATTGTGGAATGTGCCAGACAGTGGCAATGCTAATGATGTCTATTCATTCTTCATTCTGCTCTGGAAATGACAGAAAGTGAGTTGTGCATTGTGGAATGTGCCAGACAGTGGCAATGCTAATGATGTCTATTCATTCTTCATTCTGCTCTGGAAATGACAGTATGTGAGTTGTGGAATGTGGAATGTGCCAGACAGTGGTAATACTGATGATGCCATACCATTGACTCTTCATTGTGCTCTACATGTGATAGACTGTGAGTTGTGGAATGTGGAACTTGAATGTGCCAGACAGTGGTAATGCTGATGATGCCATGTCATTGACTCTTCATTGTTCTCTGGATGTGATAGACTGTGAGTTGTGGATTGTAGAAGATGCCAGACAGTGGTGATGCTGATGATGCCATGTTCATGCACTCTTCATTCTGCCATGAAAATGTCAGGTGGTGAGTTGTGGAATGTGGAATGTGCCAGACAGTGGTAATTCTGATGACACCATGTCCATTGACTCTTCTTCTGCTCTGGAAATGACCGAAAGTGAGTTGTATATTGTGGAATATTCCAGACAATGGTAATACTGATGATGCCATGTCCATTCACTCTTCATTCTGCTGTGGAAATGACAGGAAGTGAGTTGTGGAACATGGAATGTGCCAGACAGTGGCAATGCTAATGATGTCATAATTCACTCTTCATTCTGCTCTGGAAATGACAGGAAGTGAGTTGTGGAATGTGAAATGTGCAATGTGCCAGACAGTGGTAATGCTAATGATGTCTATTCGTTCATCATTCTGCTCTGGAAATGACAGGAAGTGAATTGTTGAATGTGGAATGTACCAGACAGTGGTGATGCTGATGATGCCATGTCAATTCATTCTTCATTCTGCTCTGGAAATGACAGTTTGTGAGTTGTGGATTGTGTAGAATGTGCCAGACAGTGGTGATACTGATGATGTCATGATTCAATCCTCATTCTGCTCTGGAAATGACAGTTTGTGAGTTGTGGATTTTAGAATGAGCCAGATAGTGGTAATGCTGATGATGCCTTGTCATTAACTCTTCATTGTGCTCTGGATGTGATAGAATGTGAGTTGTGGATTGTAGAATATGCCAGATAGTGGTGATGCTGATGGTGCCATGTCCATTCATTCTTCATGCTGCTCTGTGGAAATGACAGGAAGTAAGTTCCAGATTGCCAGACAGTGGCAACTTGAATGACGATGACGATGTCCACATATTCATCATTCTGTTTTGGACATGACAGGCAGTGAGTTGTGGATTGTGGAATATGCCAGATGGTGATGACTGATGATGTCATATCCATTTATCCTTCATTCTGCTCTGGAAATGACAGTTTGTGAGTTGTAAATTGTGGAATGTGCCAGAAAGTGGACATGTTGATGCCATATCTTTTCATTCTTCTTTCTGCTTTGGCAATAACAGGAAGTGAGTTGTGGAATATGTATTGTGCCAGCCAGTGGTGATGCTAAAGATCCCATGATTCAATCTTCAATCTACCATGGAAATGACAGAGAGTGAGTTGTGCATTGTGGAATGTGGCAGACAGTGGTGATGTGGATGATACCATGTCTATTCATTCTTCATTTGGCTCTGGAAATGATAGTATGTGAGTAATTGTGAAATGTACTAGACAGTGGTGATGCTGCTGCTGATGCCATGTTGAAATGACAGGATGTGAGTTGTTGATTGTCCATGTTCCAGCCAACAGCTGATGATCCCATGTCTATTCACTTTCATTCTGCTTTGACAATGACAGTTTGTGAGTGATTGTGACATGTACCGGACAGTGGTGATGCTACTGATGATGCCATATTGAAATGACAGGATGTGAGTTGACAATGGATTGTCCATGTGCCAGACAGCAGCTGAAAATACATTCATTCTTTAATCTCCTCTATTATCAATAGTTTGTGAGTTTAGCATTGTGGACTAATCTACACAGTAGTAATGATGATTATGCTATGATTATGTTTTATTTTCAAATAACAGCAGGTAAGTTATTCATTGTTTCACTTTTTTTTCACATAACAATTCAACCTGTCTTTTTTATTTATAGAATGTGTGTTCCCATGAATCTTTTCTTATTATTGATCATATTCTTAATTTCCTTTTATCCTGCTTTACTCAGCTTGTGAGCTGTCTATTATAATACAACAATATATCATTTATCTTGTTTTATTCATTTATCAAAGACTGTAAGTCATATTTTACTAGGTAAGATGAAACATTCATTCCGACTGTTTATTTTTCAATCAATATAGAAGGTATACCATAGCATGTGGTCAAGCATCATTATACTAATGACATACATATTGGATTCCTCATAGATGGTGAGAATATTATTGATTGATTCAATTTCACTATTTTTTGTTTACTAACTTCTTGATAATTTTTAGGTGGTAAGTTGTATATTATTTTAACATACATTATACTCATTTTATTACTTGTAGGATGTGAGTTCTTCACTACAAATGTGATAACAGTATGATATCTTACATTATTTTATATCAAATTTAGCCTGTAAGTGTTTATTGCATAGATTCAATTTTGATCACACCTTGGTTTAATTTACAGACTGTGAGTTTATTTTCATGATTTCCTGATTTTGTTCATATATATCAATCTAATGTTATCATCAGATTGTTCACAATAGAACAGTATGTAAATCAATTGTGTTGTTTTTTGGTTTTCACATTTTATTATTTAGTCCAATATTGAAGCCAATGAATCTTCCCATCTGAAGCCTGATAATCTTGTAAATTCCTCATTAATATCATTGTGTTAAAATGAATTGAAAATCATAGATGAACTTGGGTACATGGAAGCAAATGCTTCTAACTGTTACTGGTATATATTTTGTTTCCTTCCAAGTTTCTTTTAAAACATAACAAAAATGAAATGGAATCATTTATTGCATTGTAGATACACTGCTCATTCTGGACCATTCTTTCTATCTTTTCCATCAAAAGGATCCTCAACCACTTCAATCTGCTGCTGAGAAGTACAAGGCATCAGGCATACACAAGAAGGTGAAACTAGCTATGAAGGAGGTTTTTGATCAGTATGACAAGGCATCCAAAGAAGACAAGGTAGAGATGATTGTGAATGTCATTCTGCACAACCGGATGAGTATGTTAAGCATATCTTCAGATTTTCATCTACTAATCTGTTGTTCCCAACAATTTAATCAACTTCCCTTAGTAGGAAATCAGAACATCAAAGTTATTTTGAAGACAAAAAGTAGATGAAAGATACTAAGGAATGAGGAATGAGGAATGAGGAATGAAACAAGGTTGAAACATCCAGAATCTATAGAAGTGTACTTGGTCATGCATTCATGTTGCATCCATGCATGTTGGTTCATAAATGAATTTTTTGCATGGAGACATGAAGCAGTCTAGCTTACCCACTGAGAGTCTGAGAGCAACACACTGCGAAGGCAATCAGTGCTATCACATAATATAGGTGAGGAGTGTTGTGAGCCATGATATCGGGGGGACCAGAAAGTTCAACTTGAAAGCCTCAAGATGCTTCAAGACCCCACCAAGACTTGATGAGGCCCTGACAAAGTTCAGGACATATTATGGGGTGCAAATTTTTATTTTGTAACATGCTTAATAATTGGAATACACTACTATGTCATTCAAAATTATCAAAGTACAGTCGACTCTGTCAAAACCCGTCCATACCCATGAAGATAGGGCTGGGCTATGGGCTATGCGACTGTAGCGAAACAATAGTTCAGAATCAAGTTACACGCAATACACTCATGGGACGAGCCGCGTCTGCCCGCCAGGTAACGTACTCCTTCGTCTTCGCGCGCGCTCCAGAGGTGGCAAATCGTCCTCTCTCGATCGAATACTAATATCTGGATCTTGAGCTGTCGGGGGTTGCGTTGAGATCAAAACGACACAAGGAAGAAAAGACGTCACATACACAGAGACGTGTCTATAATCATCATGCCTTCATCATGGTCGTCAGCCTCCGAGGACATGTGTGTAAGCATCTCATCATCGGGACCGGGTGAAGTGGGGATCAAGTGTTTCGGAAGCATAGACCGCCGGCGCTATAGAATCAGTCAGGAAATGAATAATGAGAGACTCGAGTGCGAGGGGAGCACCTTGTTATTACCACTACCGCCTGCCACATTAATCATGTCAACGTCGATCTTGAATTTCTCCTCGTCCACCCTGGCCCGTTGTTCGGCGCATTCAACCACCCACGCTATACCGACGACGATAGGTTTGGGATCATTCAGCAATCTACGCCATCGCCACCGTGGATTGAAGGTACCGGTTAGTGAGAGGCCGAGCGAGATCAGCAATGGACATACCGATACCGCGTCAGCGTGTGCGGGAGCCCATTCTTGTACACAATATGCGTGCACGTCTGGCCAAGTCGGCCCATGATCTAAATGCCAATCAACATCCGCACCTCTGTCGTAAGCACAAGGGGAAGGTGCTCACCTTCGCACCGAGTCCTTTCAGCATATCAACAAACAAGCTCCCCGCATCGTCACCCTGTTCCGTCCGCACGTCCACGAATATAGCGCAGCGTTTCAAGATCTTCAGCGAGGATTTCTTGACCCCGCCAGATCCATTTACTACTGCGTTGCCCAGCCCAGCGCTGTCGCTGCCACGCGCCTCAGTATTACCTCCGGGACCAGCGCTCCCAGAACCATCCTGCGTAGGACTGTCCTTGCCTGCTACGGTGGTCGAACTTCGCAGCCCGGTACGCGTACCAAACGCTCTGGGTTTTGGAGGAGTAGGAGTCTGTGGTAAAGATGATAGACTCTCTGAAAGTGCGTGGAGTGCCGACGAAGCCGGATTGAGAGTCGAGCTGGACACCGCTCGCTGCTTTCCCTTGCCCACAGAGATGGGAGAAGATAAGATTTCAACATCCAAACCATCTCTCGCGTTGCCAACCATTGGTGGTGGCTCGGCCGACACGTCTTGCATCACCGCATCTTGCTCATGACTGACAACCGTAATTGCATCTTGCGATATGAATACATCATCTTCAGCGTCTTTTGCACCGCCCAAGTTCGGCCTTGACTGCTGCGCGTGACCACCAGCTCCCCAACCATTCCTGTCCAGATCATCCGTGACCTCCGAACCTTTGACGGGGCTGCCTGCCACAACCGGCAAGCTAGTCTTCTTACTCGCTCTATTTCCTGGCTTGCCAAAGATCCCTATCGTTCTTCGGTCGCCCAGTCCCCTGAACGCACTCCCAATGCGATTCGGCGTCTTCGCCGCCGCCGCCGATCCAATTCCTGTCACAGTCGTCGCACGCTTGAGCGACGAAGCAGTGGGTCGCGCGAATGTCTTCGATCCTTGTGTGGTAGATGAAGGCAACGATGCGTCATCTTTCGCTTTCGCTTTCCCTTTGCTGCTCTCTTGAGTACTGTCGTCATCGGAAACTCTATCTGTTCCGACAAATCCCAAACTGGTGTTTGGCCTGCTTGGCGGCGGCACGACCAGTTTATCCAACGCATGAGAAAGAGTCGAAAGGGAACGTCCCGACGTCGCACGAGATCTCACTGCCCCACCGCTAGTATTCGTCGGACCAAGCTGGGGGAACGGTTTGACACTTCCAAGTTGTGACGTCGAGGGACGCTTCGAGGGTGATGTGGGAAGAGGGAGTTTCGATGGGGATAAGAAAGGGGCAAGTCTAGAAGAACATTCGCTGTTCGTTGACACGGAAGAGGAAGAGCCAGTCGTGGTAGCATTTCCTGTAGTTGCGGGTTTCGCTTGCATAAACCTATGAATTGATGCTTGCCTCAACTTGTTGGGGTCGTTTTTGGGATTTGGTACGGAAGAAGACACATGGGTGGGCAGTGGTGGTTTCAGATTCGAGGTCACCAGGCCAGTCGATTTTGGCAGGGGAAGTTCAGGAGTGACCTTGTTGGATGGTATAGCCTCGATTTTAGTCGGGGATGCTGCGGCATTGATCGAAGTTTCAACAGGTGCTAACAGAATGTTGTTAGTACTAGCCAAGGGAAGAGACGATCCCCTCACCTTCTACTGAGTGATCAATGACCGCGGGAGGTTGAAACTCTGCACGCTCAGCTTTCACGCTCTGCCACTTCATGGATGCGCTCCGCGTCATGCGCCTGGCTCCGTGAGGTACGGAAGGTCCTCGCTTGGGTTTCATAGCCCCGATAATGGTAGGCCGAGGGACAGGCACACGGTTCGAGTGCAATGAACCAGGTGCTATAGAGAGCTCCGCACAGGCATTTTCACAGGGCCCCCCTGTACTATCTGCGGACGACCCATTCTGCGCCTGACCAGAAACTCCAGCAGCCTTCCCCGAATCGGTTTTCCCCGTGGGAGCAATCGGAGAAGCCATCGGTTCCGTCGAGTTTCTCGAACTCAGATAATGGCCAGTCAGACGAGATTGCGTGGGACCACAAGAACCCAATGTTACTGAGGCTGGACGCGCTCGGGGGGCTGGCGTTGGAATTAGAATGGGCACGTGAGCAGAGGGTCGGAATGTATCCGTTGAAGGAGCTATGTCAGCCATCGAAGGAACAAGCATAGACGATGTTGCGGAGTCGGTATCAGTGTCCGTACTATATCTGTGCGTCGACAAGTGTGCATTAACCTTCTGCGGGTGCACGCGGCGAGGCAATAGACGGGAAGGTCACCGAGACAGAAATCAAGAGATTAGCCGATACACCTTCATGATGCAGTGGACACATACATTAGCTAGCATGCTCTGCATTTTAGGTAAACCCTCTGTGAACGGTGAAGACGGAAGCGGTGTAAGTGGCGAGAGAGGCGACGGCAACGAAAGAGCAGAGCGTGGCGTATCAGATTCACGGGGTGTGGCAAAATTGACCGCGTAGCAAAACATCGTATTTGCTCCAGGTGTAGCAAGTTGTGTGGGATTGGTAAAATGCAGGAGAGCAGAAGTGTCGTGAGCATCAACATCCATTTGATCTCCATTAGGTGGTGGTAACGACGGTGCACGTCGGATTTCGACAGCGACTTTGCTTGGTGAACGCTGCGGGGAAGGTGGGATGGATGTGAGATCGATTGCACGGACCTCGCTCTCTCCGCCGAGAGGGACAGACTGTGCACGGAAAGGGAAAATCGCTGGCCTTGACTTGCTCGGGGACGCGGTCGGCTTCATAGACGATGCGCGTCTCCAACCATTGAACCGACTTGGCGTACCGCCAGCATTGGAATCTCGCAGAGGTTCTTGATACTCTTGGCCGCGACCAAGGGCTTGGAAAGCTTCTACTTTAGCGCGTTTGGACTTGCGTTCGCTACTTGTACTTGTACTTGAAAGTGCAATGCGCACTGCATCCGTGTCTGGGGACGCGCGCTTCTTCGCAGTCGCTGGCCACTGCATGACCATGTTGAGAGTCAAAGCTCTCTAAGTAGAAGTGATTCAAGTTGTGGTTTCCGCGCGGGTGTAAACGCTTATGTAATCCAACAGCGCTTCCAACGCGGCTCTGATGCGATCACTAGTTTTCCGCTATACCGTAGCCCTCCCCGAACTTAGTAATACCACACCCGTCAGACAGACGCCACGCGACCCCGTCGCATTCGACCAAACTATGTGCGCTGACGTCGCGCTCCATACGACGCGATCAGCTCGTCAAGTCCCCCGCGATAGGGGATGCGCATAGCCTTCAAAGACATCACGTCTGCTAAGTCATTCGAGCCTGTTCAACGTATCCTCTAAGGCAGGGAAAGCCGATCGGAAGCGCGCACTGGAGACGACGTTGACGTTGGATATTGGACGAGCGGGAGAAGGTGGAGTTGGTGATGCAGACGAGCGGAGTCTTGGTGGAGTTGAGGTCCAATTGACTGGGCCCGTTCGCCTCGACGCCTTTTCTCGGGGCCGTGGCGAAGCCCGATGAAGAGACTCTGAACTGGTGCATGGGATTCTGGTAACACTATGGGAAGTAAAGTCGCTGTTAAAAGGTGTCTGAATCGTGTAATAATAGTGTCTTCATGAATGCAAAACAGTGACTACGAGCTGAATATCAGCGACAAATCCTGCTACCAATCATCAGTGGCATAGACGATGTTTAACATGTCAACAAAATAGAGTGACTAAAGGAACAAAATCATCATAAAAGATGGCACCACTGGCGAGACTCGAACACCACAAGACCTCACATTAGTACGCCGCACGACCGTGTGTTAAACCGTTGTGCCGCAAGTCCAGATAAAATACTGTGTAATTACTATACATACTTAAAACTTAAAACTTTTTTGACCACATGCCAGTGCAACACACTCTCACTCACAAAGAAACATCAATGGTGACGACAGCACGTACGCACTCTCATGCACAACGCCAACGACGACAATGTGGACGACAACAACATGTGCTCGCCCAATGATGACTCGATGATGACAACTTGACAACTGACAACATGACTCTGACGACGACAAGCTTCAAGTTGACAATGACAAGACGACGCGATCCTCGCAATGATGGAACACACAATGGGGCGATATGAGGACAAGGGTGATGGGAGACGGCGGCAGTGCAATGAGGACGATTCTGATGGATGGTGATGACACAACACGGCGACAACGCATCCAATTGCGGCAAAGGTGACAATAACAACAACAACGATGTGATGAGGACGTCCAATATGGCGAGGCAACCCCAGTGAGAATTGGGTATGACCAGAACAGTTCAGATGTGCTCACATGTGTGCCAGCTCACCTCAGCATATATGAACAGAAAAATGACAGTTATATCTGATTTTGTGTATGCTACAATCATATACCATCAGTTCTAGTCAGCGACAGACTTTACGAGCATATTTGAGCATATGCGTGTTGTCTCATTTCTGTTGAAACAATCATATTCATTTAGTCACATGATTGTTTAGTCATCGGTCTAGAACTTACTTCTAGACTATTCTTTCATTTTCTATGATGACTCATTAGTATTACTCATACTTATCCT
>JBBPOS010000571.1:0-17987 GCA_038091575.1 Leccinum subgranulosum
CTGGACCCATACGCCATACCGTCTGGACCTCAATACATGTCGGATGCGGTCCCTCGACGATCTCAATTTCGCTAATGAAGGATAAGCTGGCCACAGGAAGGATGCATCATGCGATGAGAACATACTACTACTACTACTACTACTACCCGCGCCACAATATACCCCGGGCAAATAATAGTTGTGAGTATGGTCGAGTTCTACATCCATCTGTTCTCCCTGACGTGAAAATGTGATAACTAACTTGTTTCCGCAACGAAATGCTAAGATGGCCGAAAATTTGCACTGATCGAAAGCAAGGTGTAGATGGCTACCACCAGCTCACTGCCCTTCTACCATCGCCCGCTCCGCCTGCACCGGAGGCAACTTGGTGACATCATGCACCATCAGGAGTTCTCTCGGTTGAAGATGACTTGTGAGTCTAGACTCTTTCGCGAAACTCTTCACCCATACCTGTTTCGGTGATCCGAATGTACTTCATCAGTTCGATTGTGATCCGGTTAGTTCCTAGACGTGGTGCCATCCCGACATTTATATAAGTCAGGCGCACGTGTACTGGATGATATTTGTTCTCCTCCATGTTGACTACCTAATGTTCTTCAAGGTGATCACAACCATTGCCGTCACAGTGCCTGTTTTCGTTCTGGCCGCCGAAACGCCTGATCCTAGGGGAGAAAGTGTTGGTGTAGCCATATCACTCACGAAACGCTCTGATACCGACGCGCGCGAATTTCATGCTACATCACATAACGCGTAAATCGACCTGTGATATCCTCAGGCATCGTTTTTGCTCACACATTTTTAGCAAGATCATGGGTGGGCCAAGTGGCATGGATAGCTCCGAAAGGAACACGGGAACGCCTCATCCTTTTGCTGTGAAACGGGCCGGGTCCGGAGCCGGCGTTGATTTGACAAAAGATGAAATATGGTATGGGACCATTTCGATCGGCACTCCTCCCAAGTCCTTCACTGGTAAGTTTTTTTTTTCCGTGCATTCGTACAAACACTCACTCTAGTCGCCCCCTCAGTCCACTTCAACACCGGTTCTAGGTAAGTGTTTTCCATCAGTACCATCCATTCTCTTGTCTTATTCGACCCAGCGATCTCATTGTTCCAGTCTCAACCGGGAATGAGAACTGCAGAAGCCACCCTAACCTCTGGGATCCCGCATCGTCCCACGTCACTGACTTGGACCTCAATACACACCCCCCATCGAACATAGTCCTCAATACAGATTTTGCGATAATATTTGCAGATGGTCGGTATGCCAGTGGTAAACAATACACGGACAATGCAATTTTACCGTATGTTTTCACTGTTTTCGAACATCATCACTTCCGACCCAATGAATAGGCGGACATTCAGACCATCGGTGCCGCAATGACATACTCTTCAACTATGGCAGCATCTAAGTTTGCTGCAGATGGTATATTGGGATTGGCTTTCCCGTCTTTCTCATACTTTCGCGGCCGGAGCCCTCTGTTTCACACACTCTACAATGAAGGAAAGCTGTCTCAACCAGTGTTTTCACTCAAGCTCACCTCTTCTGGAGGCGAGTTGTACGTCGGTGGAACGAACTAGGCGCTTTACCTTCATTACACCCTCGTCTTCACCCCTGTAACAGATTCAGCGGTGAGCGCAAACGCCAGGCGGTATGGATGCATACTTAAATTGCCCTTTCAGGCTCTCTGGACGATGAGGATAGATAATATTCGAGTCGACGGAAACATAGTTCGGACAGATGTACCCGCCATCATCGACACTGGTTCCAACCTCATTTTTGGTGATTCGGTGCAAGCTTTAGCCCTGCACAAGGCTGGCGGTGGGCCAGTCTACGACGATCATTATTACACCTGTGAGTTTCGATCAATTTTGGTACTTTTGATTTACTCTTTGTAGTCCCGTGCAGGTCTTTTCCCTCCACGAGTTTCACCATTGATGGAAGGTCGTTTTCAATGCCTGCCAGGATCCTCAACAAGGAACGGGTTGTGAAAGACTCACCCAATTGCTTTAACGGTGGAAGACATTCTTCTGATCAACATTTCCTCTTCCCATGCTGACCGGTGAATCTGACTAGGATTCTGGTCAATCGGGACCATCTTCCTCCAGCAGTTCTATACCGTGTTCGATTTCAACAGCGAGTCACCACGAATTGGATTCGCAGAGCTTACGGCGATATAATAGACACATACTACGCACTAGTGCGAACGATCTCCAGTCTTCTTCAACGCAGTCGTTTCACACTGTTGGCTCACTGCACGGATTACACCATTTGATGTAATCGCGTTCGTCGCTGACTCGCTGCAAAACAACCCCTCGCATCGTGGCCTGAGGCCGCCACTCCTTCCCTGACTAACAAGACAACTTCCATTTCAACCCTTCCCCTTGCAGTCGTCGCAGATCCAAAATCCCGCGTATGTGCACGATGTCCCATCTGCGGGTGAGCATATCACAGACTCCATCGAATATTATTGAAACAACAAACGAATGGCTGGGCTGCATACTCTCTTGGATGGAGTACGGAACCTTTTGTCGACTTCTCCGGGCACCCCTGGACCCACTATCTGGACCTCAATACATGGTTGTAGTAAACGGCCTCGGATGGGCAGTGGTTGGGGTAGCGGCGGTAGCCCTGACGAGAGCTTTCACAGGCACGAAACCGCTACCTATTTTGCTCCCTTAGTTACCCTTACCTGTACTGTACACTGTCGTTCGAACACGATCCTTCTTTGTACACAGAGGTGACGTCTGGACAAGGATGCAACTTCCTAGTAGTACTAGTATCGATCTACCCACGCCACAGCCAGACCAGTCTCGGTACCGGGATCCGGTTACAGCCAGTCGTCAGGATAAACCTGTCCCCTAAAGGGCCCAGGAATGTTCGAGAATCGCAAGGCAAGTAGGTTGACATACCACCGTTATTGCTCATGAGGAGCAATATACTCAAGTCCGAGTCGTGCCAGTACACTCAAAGTTGGCGATTTCCTGAGTCGTCGGCCCGTTGATGCCGGTCCCATGAGGTTACCTACGCTTGTTACACCGCATGTAGCAATATTGAATGCACTTGGACATGGCTGTCCGAACTTGGAGGCTCTTCCGGCTCCGGACGCTCAACACTCAACACTGTCCTCTTGTTGACGCATGAATTATTATCATGCATGATACCCTTCGTGGCTCTGTTTGATTCAAAGGGTTAGCATTCTGCAAGGTATGGAGAGTTGATGGAGAGTGTACTATTTGCGCAGACTATTCAGGAGACGAGCGGCGGCATGGTCGGCCCAATGAACAGTCATCACTGGTTACACTCAATTGACAGTATATAATATTTGCATGGTGTGCAAAACGACCTTCTAACTTTGGCAGTAACGGCGGGGATGATAGCAAGCCCATCATTATGTGAATTATTTACAGTAAATGACATCTTTCTCCTGGTTAAAGTGACAGAACGTAGGTATTGGCATACATTGCTTTTCGGAAACAGTGTTACCTTGTTTTCGCTGGCATTCGAGAGGTGTGATCGGAAGAGAGAGGCCTTTGAGGGCGCTGTTGAGCGGATTTGCAAATCTAAAACTTTGTTCTTTCGAGTGTCAAGTGGTACGGCATTCATCGCGGGGCTGTCCAACTCGGAGCTGAATCGTGGAGAATGAAAATTCTGGGCGCAAACACCGTCCCGTAGAAGCCTGAACCGAGTTTCTGTTCCATGTTGTTCCTCGATTCTCAGAGCTCGTCTTTCACGTGTTGCGTGTTCGCTTCTTGAGATTTCTGCTCGCCCGCCAGATTCTCCCATGCTATTCCTGTGAGCCACTCCTTTACGATCGCATTAAACACGTGCGGGAATTCCATGTGGGGCCAGTGTGCTCCGTCCATTGTCTATATATGCGGGTATCAGCGAGCGGACGACCTAACTAAAACATGCTGAGTATATCACCGTGAACACCTACCTTTGTGGTCAGCTGCGGTAAAAACGCCGCCGCCTTCGACAACTCGGCCACCATTGTCCAGTTAGCGACAGGGTCCTTAGATGATCGTTGCGTTGCACATCTAGATAGGGGGCGCATATGTCCAGCACGTACCTGGAGAGGGAGTACTGACAAGACGGGTTGGGGGATCGTAAAATTTCCTTGATCATCATGTGCAGACTTCCACGATCTGTACTTGTTCTGCAGCATACATTCACGTCAGCGAGCGAAGTGAAGATGCGATATGAATAAACGCTGTCTCTACTTACACCGCTTGCATAGAATATCAGAGCTACGAACGTGAGCACGGAGGCGAGCAAAATCACATGACTCAAGCGGAGATAACATACTGTGGTCAAAGCCTTGTCGGCTGAATCTATGCGAAAAGTAATCCTCTTCCTCTTTCGAGAAGAATGGAATTTGGGGGATCTAGCAAACGTGAACGATGCTGAAACGAATGAAAAACATAGAAACCTGCCTCTATCCCGTCCCATGCACCCATGTACGTCTCCCGGCTGCGCAAAAATGTCTTCGGAGGAGGGCTTGCGACGCTCCTCAAGGTTCCTCTCAACGTGCGTCTAATATCCTTGTTCAGCTCCATGATGGCCATAGACGTATCTTGTCCAAAAAAGACTTGATAGGCTAGGGTGGGCACCAGGGGCAAGATCCATTCGATTGATTGGAAGGCGTTCGCGGAGGGCTGGTACTTGGTAGAAATGAGCATGTGCTGGGATAGTATTTGTCGATTTACTCACTGGTACAGTGACACCGATTACACCGGAAAACACGTCAGGACGTCTCCTAGCGGCCTCGTAGCACAAGACCGAGCCCCAGTCGTGACTTTTCTTTGCGATGAGCCTGAGCGATTGGAAAATACGGGTGGAGAGCTTACCCCAAGCAAATGGCAGACGAGATCCTTGAATGATCCAGAACGCATGTCAAATCTCCAGTGAGATCTGCCATGGTGCTCGAAGACTGGATGTCCAAGGGGTGCGAGGACCCCCCGAATCCGCGGATATCGATGGCCACCAAGCGATAATCGTTCTGGAAACAGTTATCGTCAATGACCGTGGATAATGGAGAAGACATAAATCACTTTGAAATGTTCGATCTGACGACCCCAACTGCTCCAGAGACTCGGCCAGCCATGTACCATCAAAATAGACATTTGTGCAGAAGGGTTGACATCAGTGTACTCTAAGCAATAAGCGATTACCTTGCGCATATAGACGCGGGCTCTCACCGATGGTGATGTTTACGGTCTGGTTGAGGACTCTGTCGACGGTGGGGCATGTAACAGCTCTTATACCGTACCCTTCCGGATCGAATTTTACGTCGTCAGCAAGGGCAATTATTGGGAAAAATGACAGAAGGTTGCCGATGAACCAGCAGAGTTCACGAAACATGGTGAAAGGCAAGTGTCTGACTCGGATAACTTGACCATTTTATACTCCGACAGGAGAGTGTGCATATACTTACGAGCTTCGGACGGTGGAGAAACGCAGACTCGGAGGACGATTCAGATGTGAAGTGAAGAGGAGAGTAACTACAACAACAAATACGATCTCTGCTATCCTGCGCATCGCATGACCCACCAAACACCCACCGCGCCGTGGCATGCCGGATCAACGAACGTGGCAGGGTTGATGCCGTACCATAAGCACCCACAAAGTTCCATCGAGGCTCGAGCACTGTTAAGACATGAAACACGCTGTGCCCTGCCGCGTTCCTACCAATTGGAGCATATATGTAACTTTAGAAGTTATAGAACAAAGTTCTACGCTCTACCACGTGCGCTCCTAGCCCTGATATTCTGCTTCTGCCCATCTCTAATCCCGGCCCACCAGCTCAGCCCAAGGGAGACAATACACGCGACGAGCGTTATTTGCAAACTCCCCGAGTAACATTCCTTTCCGTCGAAGCACTGATGTTCCGACGGGAGCTCGCGCGACGCCAAGCCGATCAGCGAAAAGACGCGCGGTGACAGCGAGGAATGCGGGTCGTGCTTCGACGCATGGTTGTCCAGGTATAGCCCAAATATGAGCGAAAAGAGGTTGCCCCCGATGACGGGCGAGAACGAGACGAAGCCCCAGTTCTCAGCAAAATGTGCTGGTAGTGCAGAAAACATGAAAATCCAACCAATTTGTTCACACACAGAAAGTGGACGTACCCAAACCGAACCACTCGAGCATGATCGTTGGTAAGATTCCAAACAACAATCCGTATGCGAGCCCCAGTAAAAGGGTCGCTATCCACAATGTCTCGACAGAGGAGACGATTATTGTGGCAGCTTGGGAAACAATGAAAAAACACGAGACGATGCAAAGACAATAGGCGCGTGGAAGGTGAAGACGATTGTGAGCAAAGTCAGATATTAACCCTGGAACATAAGTGGTCAGGCTTATATAATTTAAAGTGGAGAGAGGCAGGTTTCACCCATCAAAATACGTCCGGAGAAATTTCCTAGGCTCAAGATGGACACCTGAGCCGCTTGCCACTTGGAGGCTTCAGCATCATCATACACTGGATGTGTTTTCGCATAAAGTGCTTGCGCGATTGAACCGACGTTATTTATATCTATCGAGCGAGCATGAATTCGAATAATTGCGATAGAGTCAAACGCACTGACACATAAGACCAGTGCCGCTACCTACAAAGAGGAAAGTAAGTCCCCGATCTCAAATGCTCGAAACAACAAGTACTTACATATCCCCATGATTAGGAAGATTAGGTAAAAGTCCGGAGTGAACCAAAGTCGCATTCCATGGACGTCTGGCAACCCGTCCTTATCCACAATATTCCTTTCACTTGAAGGGGTCGATTCTGCAACGGAGCGTGGAACAGGGACCTGATACGAGTTGACTTCCTGATCGCGTGACAACAGCGGCGCTGAGGCTGAGTCCGCTTCAACATCCCTATCCGCCTCCGCCTCTAGGTCCAATGATATCTGTGGTTCCCCTATGAAGAAAACAGTATCTCCGCTCTGGATGGGATCATTTTCCTCAGTCGAATCCGGGTGGGAATGGTTGGCACTTGTGGGAGGCAGCGGAATAGGCTTGACGGTGAATATGCCGATAACCATCGGAATGGCGGTTCCCAGAGCGAGAATCAGCAGCAAAGCAGATGTATCTCCAGGGAAGAACGTGTGAGCAAGTAGCGAGAACCAGAAGGCAGAGAGTCCAAAACCGGACATAACGAAGCCGGTGGTAGTGGCACGCTACGGAACGTCAGCTACATGTACCCGACATATGGAGGGTAAGAAACACACAGAACTGGATGAAAAACTCTTTGCAGTCGAATTCATAGCGGCGGCAAGCCCCGCATTACCCCCCGACCCTGTCATGAAGCTACACACCACGAGCAACACGAAATGGAGCAGCGAGACAGCCACACCATCGCCTATACCGTCGTCGTACATCTTTCTGATACCCAAGTATCCGACAAGGAGAACGATACAAGCGCCAATGAGTGGGATTCTGGGGCCCTTGCGATCGACGATTCGACCCCAGATAGGACCGGTGGTATAGACACCCACTGTAAATAGCTCAATCGGCGTATGGAAAGAGGATGTGATGTCATACTATTTCCTGCGAGGCCAATGATGTTAAGTTGGGTGTGCGATACTCGAAGGCGAGCACCGAGCTGAGGCGCGTAGGCTGGCAAGCATATCCATGGGAAAAGGTGATTCGAGGCACGATAGACGACGCACCAGAATATATCTGGTCAGACACCAAAGTCATCAGTGATGTTTCCATGATGCTGTATCAGAACCGCCCACATAATTAGTTCCAGAGCTCAGCGCTACGAGGGTGGAACTGAGGAGCGTGACGATGCGGGATATATTGTGCATGTTGCCCGGCTCCATCGATGTTTTCGTGTCCGCTGACTGCATTCGGCGGGTTAAAAGATAATAGAGCCGGATCTGAAGGATGGCGACGGGAGGTCTTGTGCCAAGAGCACTGCTGCAGTTACCGAGCCCTGAGTACTTGAATCCTTGGGAGTTTTTGTCAGTGTCGGCGTCAAAGCTCCCGCAACAGATAACTATCACGTGCCGCACGTGATGTGGTTCGGCCGAACTTGCTCTAATAGCGAATTAATTATGTAATTAATATTTCCCCTTGGTTGGAGTGCCCTTAATATTGCCGATTGCAAGTCTTGATCATCACGTCTCTCAGATAAGGACGCTAGCCTAGTATCGGGATTAAATCTGTAGTTGGGTAAGGACATAACCCCTTCATCATTAAGATAGTCCAAGTACGAACAGATATCAACTACTAAACTTGCATGTACAATGTTGTCCCGTACAATACCAGCTCTGCGTGAACATTCGAGCTCGGAACAGAGTCTCAACTTATTCGCTAATCTCCGGGGCCTTGATACCGTGTAGTTCGGGAAAACCTCGCAGTCTCACGGAAATGCACAGGCGGGGGAAGCATAGCAGATAATAAATCATGAACAAGAATGAATGAAGTCGTCGTCGAAGATCAAAGCGGGGGGTTAGTACCGTCGACCTCGAGTTCCTCCGGGTCCTTGGTATGGACCGTAATCTGGCGGCGGACGCCCACCTATGTAATAGCAAGTCAGCTCAGCCTGGGTACATGCCAAATGAAGTAAAAGACCACGAACGGGGTGGGGCTGGCGGAGGCGGCGGCGGAGGGCTTGGCCGCCGTGTAGCGCTCGGGATGACAGCATTTCGGAACAGCATCATTAGATCGTCCGTCCTGAATATAGGTCCTGCAAAAATGAAAAGACAAAACAGAAATACCCGGCATGAGTCAGTTTTCCTTTTGCAATAGCCGAATGGCTCGAGCAGGGTGACTGACCATCGAAAGATGCTGGATTTGGTAATTGTCCGACGAACCACGACAGCACAGCAGGTAACGTAGTGGATTTGTCATCTTCTCTGTCTCTCTTCATTGGATGGGATTCCCTGTCTCGATCTTTTTCCCACTGCGCTGGACTACCATAACGTCTCCTAGGCCCATCAGCGAACCTGTCACGATCTCTATCGCGAGGAGGGGACATAGGCCTTGCCCGTTTGGCGGGTGGGGCAAATTCAGGCTTGACTGACTCTTCCCGCCGCTTTAGCTCAGGTGAGGGCTGCCTCTTCGTTGGTAGCTGGGTTGTAGTCATATGTGCAGTAGACGTAATTGACAGCAGGGAATCGGTCCGCTTCTCAAGAGATGAAATGGAGGACGATGGTCCGACCGGTTGGCGAGCCGCCACAGCGAATCCGAGGTCCCTCGCAGCAATGGCATCCGTACCGAGATATGTGTGTCGCTGTGCAAAGCGTTTGATCGGGGGATCTATGACACGGCTCGTCAACTTAACAATTGGTAAAGACGCGGAATGGAACACATACCCGTTGGATACACTTCAGCTATACGTTTCTCAAGCTTCTGTGCAGCCTCGAGATCGCCAAATTGATATTCATAACGTGCCCACCTTTCCCAAAGTGGCCGAGCTCGCTCGGCGGAAAACGTCGGGATAACTCGTTCAAACAGTGCTCGAGCATCTGGAGGAAAGTTCAGCCACGCTGATTGTAAACCATAAAAACACAACCACGTACTGTTATCGTCGTTGACGGATATCAGGAAACCGAGATATCTCAACACAAACTCAACCTCGTCGCCAAAACTTTCCAGACCTTTCTCGAAGATGCGAGATGCAACTCCCATTCCGCCATCTTTGTTGCAATGGTACTCCATTAGCGCTAGCAGTACTTATCAACCTTCAATGTTCATTACATTTTCGCACGAACGTACCTGCGGCTTCATAGACCTCCCAAGATGTCCAGCGATCCTTGCGTGCCTTGGCAAACACTGCCCGGAATGTTTTGAGGTCATGCGCACGACGAGCATATCGAATGTACATGATCCAAACAAGTCCATACTCTGTCCGACGCTCTTGCAGCTCTTTTGATTTCGGTGGTTTCTCATCGGAAGCCTGGGTGACGAAAGACGAATTGTTCGATATCGTTCCTGCCTCCGTGAGCCCTCCCACCGATGTGGCGGAAATGTTCGGAGCTCCCACAGGCGCAGTACGACCAGACGCATCAGACGAGAACGACGAATTGGTCGAATTCACTCGACTCTCAAGCTCTTCAAGCTCGACACGTAGACTGTCATGAAGCTTATCAAATGCCGCAGTCACTTCACCGTACTCCTTGCGGCCTTCTTGCGCTTCGGCATATGCAAAGTGCAGGAGGAAACTCGTAGGGTTGGCTTCCATGCCAGCTTTGAGGATGTTCAACGCCTCCTCCTGCTTACCAATACTAGCGGTCCATACGAATGCCATATACCTGTAATCGATCGATTCTTTAAGCGATACGCGAAGGAGATCCAGAACAAGACGTTACCATATCTCGCTGTAGTATCGCATACGGATGACTGCTTTGCGATAGACGCCTTGGATGCGGGAAATCAGCGTTGCTTTATCTTTCTCCTCGAATTCAAGTGGATTGCCCTCTTCCCATTTTAAATAGGTCTTCCAAGAACCTACAAGAGCTCTTTCTGCCGCATTGAATGTTGGGCCTGGGGGTAAATATATGGGTGGTCGGGACGTCGAGGATGCCGGAGGTGGTGGAAACAACGGTCCAAGGTGCCTCTGCAGTTGACGAAGCACAGTGCGAGCTTGCATATACGATGGAGATAAATCAGTCATAAATTTTTTGGCCTAGCCAGTCATCAGTGAGATTCGAATAGCCTACGAATAGATCGCACCGTGATTTTATTCAACGAGTTTTCGAAGGTCTCAAGCTCAGACCAGAGTTTTTCAACATTTTCAAGCGGAATTTGTACAGCTCGGTGATAAACCTTGCGGAGAGCATCCATCTTTTGTTGCTCCTCCCAAGTGGTCGTCGTCTAGCATACAGTCTAAGCCTGGCTGAGACAGAGTATTGTGATTGTTAGGCGCACCTCTCCTGCTCTGAGGAATTGGATGTAATCGCTCCATATCTCGCCGCTGTCCTTGTCTTGACCAATGCGATTGAGCGCAAACTCGTATGCCCTGGTGACTGCTTCTCGACTTGCCGGAGATGTATTCACTCGTCTAAAGAGAACCTCTCAGTGTGCCGTTCCGCGAAACTGAACTGCGCTCGTGACTAACCTGACATAGGTGAGATAGAACTTCCAGAGATCAACGAGCGGTGAAGTTCTCAAGAATCTCTTGAACAATTCTTCGGCATACTGGAACAGGCCGGGGCTCAAGAAGTGATTGAGATAAGCAATTTGGGCGGAGGACTTGATTCGGACTTTTCGTCAAATCACGCTGCTTGAAGATGGTAGAAGGATGTCATACCGTGTTCGGATACGTTTCAAGGAGGGCTTCATAGCTCTGCTTAATTTGTTCAAGGTCACCCGTATTCTCGACGATGTCGACAAGCTTGTTCCAGCCGTCCGGGTCTTGCGGATGTTCTCGCAGTTTCTCGCGCAACACATGCCACTCAGACGGTGGGTCCTGCTGAGAGTCCTGAGACGCCTCTTGCTGAATAAGATCAATCCCGTGGCCATTTTGACTCGTGGTCTTTGGGTTGAGCGCGTTGAGGGCATTCAAAATTTCTTCAGTCGGCTGAGTCTTGTCACCATTGGAGCTGTAGACATCTTGCGGGACGATATCCGTAGGAGTTTCGTTTTCGTTTTGTATGTCTTGCTGGTCAGACATTCCCGTCAAGCCGGTGGAACCGTTGAAAAACGTTTCAAAGGCAATTTTGCAGAGAACTTGCAACTTACCCGACTCGTTGCCGTTTCCCACGCTCGCTAGACCTATATCCGCGTAGTATCAGGTAGGTATTTTTGTAGAGAAACCACATCCTCCACAGATGCCTTTGCGAGGCAAGGGCCACTCAGATCTCGTTAAAGATGAAGTACCGTATTTCAAGTCCCTCGATGAGCTCGACGCATGGTTCGCTCGGCCCCACGACAAGCTGCTTGGAGTTGTGCCTTATCAGCCTCGCCCCAGCATCGATGGTCAATCAGACACTAGAGGGAAATTGCTGGTAAGACGAGAACCCCACGTTAAGCTGTATGATCTCCTTCAAGTTTAATCTGTCAATTAGATCTGTCATGATTACAAAGTCAGTGGATGCTTCTGCGTCCAAGCCCTCCCGACGGGTATTCGGACAATATGTAATTCAACCTGATCTGTGGACAGGGTGGATATAACGAAACTCCTTCGGGTCTATGCTATACTTTCAATTTTTGGCGACTCTGTGACACTTTTATTTAGTGCGTCGTTTTCCATATCTGAATCAGAGGTCAGTCTGACGATCGAATACAGTTTCTCACACCACCGCGTTGCCGCGCCTCCATCTGGGTGGATCAACGCTGCACATAGGCAGGGAACGAGGATACTGGGCACATTGTGAGCGTGACCGAATCAAGTCACTTTCGACGATATTCCTCTCACCAATCTACCTAAAGAATATTTGAGGGCTTCACGTCTCAGCCAGATTGTCTCCAACTCATCGTGGGCCGCGCTAATCACGTAGTCACGAATGACAAGATACCCATATCTAAACATTATGCGGTCCTCCTTGCCGAGCTGGCACACCAGCGCGGTTTCGATGGATATCTGCTAAATTTCGAGTTCGATCTACAATACGAGACTAATCAGGCCCATGCTTTGGCCGTATGGATATTATTACTCAAGACAGAACTTCGAGCTAAAGTCGGGGCTCATGCCCAGGTTATGTGGTGAGTGGTGGTTCGTTCGCTACGTATCTTGATCCCGTTCATATGTCAAATATTTCAGGTATGACAGCATTATATATAATGGCCTGAGAGCGTACCAGAACAGGCTGAATGGATACAATTTACCATTCTTCCTTTCTGCAGACACGTTTTTCACCAACTACTGGGTAAGCACCGTGCAACTACACGGTTCACTAGATCCTGAAAGTCAAAATTCCCACTAGTGGAAGCCTGCCACTCAACATCAAATGACTCAGTATTTTGCGCAGCTTGGATCTGCCAGAAATTTGACAGGTGTAACGTCCCTTGCAACCAAGACCCTCCAGAGCATCTACTCAGGCGTCGACGTCTGGCCCGATCGTGGCCAATACGGTAACAGCGGCTTCTTCTGCTACCGTGCTGTCACCCATACCAGCCCCTTGGGTCTCAGCACTGCCCTCTTCGCACCAGGATGGACATGGGAAGGAGCAGTGAAAGACGCAGAAAAGAACTGGAGCGTGTGGTGGGATATCGAGCGGAAATTCTGGCTTGGACCTCTCAAACCTGGGGAAATTATTCATGTACCGGATTCTCCGGAGGGCCCCTTTAAGCCCATGAGTGCGTTCTTCGGGGATTTTCCACCGCCCGATCCCGCGAACTTTGTGTTCTATACCAATTTTTCTCCTGGTGTTGGTTACTCGTGGTTTGTCGAGGGGAAGAAGGTATTGGATACGAAGGATGGTTGGTCAGACATCGATAAACAATGTTCCATCGGCAATCTCGTCTGGCCATGGCCCACTCTTTCCTTGCAAGGCGCTCAGCAAGAGAATATCGCTCTCACAGCTTCAACTACCCTCGACATGACAGACGGCTGGAACGGAGGAAACACGCTCAAATTGACCCTCACGTACACAGGAGACAGTTCCACCAAATCCATCTGGTTGCCAGTCCAGTCCCTCATTTTGACCACCCAAACATCCTTCGAAACGCGAATCGTTTACAAACCCACAGTGGACGCCAACATCGATTTTTCTACCCAAATCTTTCTCACATCTTCACCGAGCGGAGGGATCAGTGATAGCACGGACTTTACCACCACCGGTGAAGCCATTGCCGTTGATTCGCTGCCCGAATGGACACAGCAAACCGTATGGTTCACTTCCACGTCCCCCCACGCTACCGCATCGGTGCAGATAGGTTTCTGGATCCGCATCAAACCCAAAAACCCGTCCGATAAAGTTACATTCAGCTTTTCCCTGGGTCAACTGGCCGTATACCCCACGCCCCCTCCTCCGTCTCGAACCCCCATCATCGGCGCGCCAGCCATTACCAGCGCCAAGTTCGCACCCGTTGCCCCGGAACCGCACGCAGCAGCAACACCAGTAGCGCGCACTCTCGAGGGCGTCCTCACTTGGGATACCACATCGACGTTCGCACCCATCAACGTCCGCGTCGACCGTGCGGAGTCTACCAAACCGGCGTGGCTCCTCCGGGACACGCCTGCGTACCGTTTCCCCACATTTGCCTACTTCAACATCTACGCCATGCTGCTGGATATCCTCCAGACTGTAGAGAATCCAGGGGATCCAGTGTTCGTGGGCACCACCGGTTTCGACGGACGTTTGAACAGGTTTTACGTTGAGCAGGCTTGCCTCCCCGCAGGCTGGGACGCTTGCGCGGTGATAAGGTTTTATGTCCAGGGAGTGACAGATCGCGGCGAAGTCCTTCCTTGGGAGAGATGTGCGACCGTGGATCACACTTATTAGAGGCACCCCCACTGCGGATTGGATCGGCGTCTCCCTCCAAACCCAGATATCACCTACAAACGCATTATCGCGTTGACAAAAGTACGTTGGTCGTGTAGGATACGAAAAATGCTGCATATATGTACAACCAGAGGAAAGGAACAAGAACGTGACGCTTGGCTTGACGTTGACAATACAATGCTTGTAACGAGCGAGAGCAGGACAAGACAAAAAAACAAAAACAAAATAGAAAAAGAGCATTTACTGAAAGGGACTGTACGACTCGGACTTGCGACCTTTTTCGGTAGCAACGCATCGACTCATTTGGACAAGGCCTTTCATTCATCCTTGTCTGATTTCCGAATCTCCTCTAGCCCCTCATCGATCGCCCAAAAAGACGCCCAGTCGTCCTTGTCTTGCGCCTCGACAGGCTGTTGTGGGTCGAGCGGGCTCGACATCGCGGTAGTCGGACACTGCGCAAGATACTTCTCCTTGATCTCCCGCTCCACCCTCTCTGCCTCCTTCATCTCCTTGCTACCTCTCCATATCGCAACCTCAAGCGTGCGCCTCACGACGGCACGCAAGACGAAATATACGTGAGAGGCGAGTAGTGCGACCAGGAGCGCTGCAACGAGCAAATTCTTGGTCGCAGAAAATACATGGTCTTCCAGTACGTTATCGTGCTCCGCAGCCGTTCCATTGAACGGCGTGCGGAACATGTACACGAGCGCCGAGTTCGTCACGGAAGAGAGCCACGCCAGGAAGGAGAGCGACTCGAGCCACGGTCCGATCGTGTCTGTGCGTACGGGGATCGGTCGTCTCACGTGCACCGCGATCTTGAATGCATCCGAGCGCGTTTCGATGTAGTTGTTCAGGAGTGACATGAGCGGCGCCAGTGGCCATATCGTCGACCACAGCGCGACGTACCCGAATTGGGTCACCATTTCGCTATAGTCATCGAAAGTGTCATACTCGGGAAGGGATACTTCGCTTCGTATGGTCTCCAGAAACTCGCGCTCCTCCCGTGTCCGCACGTCAGCGTGAGCTTGCCCGACTGGTTCGTCATCAAATGCGACGCGCTTCTTCTTTCCCATTCCTTTCCCATTCCCGTTCCTGAAGCCTTTGCCCGCACGAAATGATCTGACAGCTCGCATTACAAACGGCATGCCAATCTCTTGGGCGTTGTCCACCACTTGATTGGTAACTGTGAACGCGAATATTTGCTCTTGTAATCTCGAAGGGTTTAGCTTGAGGCGTGCACGAACAGCATCCGCTTCGAATAGACTTCCTGACGCCATACTCTTTACACCAGACCCCGTCGTTATTCCTCTGGCTCCCAGCTTAGACACCAGGGTGCTGTTTAGATTGAGATTTAGCTTCCCAAAGATCCCAGCCATTCCTGCTTGCGGAGCCAAAAAAAGGTACCGCTGAACAAGGGACATGACACTCTCCCCGAACGGGACGTATATGAATGCAGAAAGCGCAAGACCCAGATAGGCGTTGATGGCTGATAATGTGAATACTTTGATGCTGAAGGAACTTGCGTGACTGGATTGGTGCGCGTGATTCTCCCAGTCCGTATACCGCTTCGCACTAGTCTTGTACGCTTCAAGCAGTTGCGGCACTAACGCTGTGAATAGAAGTGTCGGGGTGAATGCCTGGAGAAAGAGACTCCGGGTTAGAATTCAGAGAACAAACCGGTCTGTAACAACTTACAACAATGCGATGGCCAGGACCGTTGTACAACTCAGTCACGAAGGCCTCCAGGATAAATACGCCTGTCAAAATAACGGCAAGAACGGTGGCAAACAACAATATGACAGGTATGCTTGTCATCTTTCTTGCCTCTTTTCTCCACCAAGGGAAACCAGAGACAAAATCTGCCCTTCGCTTCTCCACACGGAAAGACCCGCGCGTGCACCACCGAACAGATAGGATGCGTTCTTGCAGGCGCCACCATTCGACGAACACGACGGACCAAATGAATAAGAGCGTCGAATAAAGGATAGAATAAGGCGTGCCAAAGAAATAAAAAATGACCCCGAGCACCGAAGGGAAAATGAGAGCGCGCGTGTATGCAGAGAGGAAGAAGAAATAGAGGGCAACCGAGTCGCCAAACTAGCTCTTCTGTCAGCTTCACTGGAGCACAAGAGAGATACAGATAACAAAACGCACCTGATCTCGAACCTTCTCGAGATCGACAGAAGCTATTCGATGCCGCGTCCACATTCGGATCCAGTGATCGTTGAACTCGTGGTCATGGAGCGCCATGACAGACTGGACGAGGTCCCATTCTTTGCAGCCTGGTATGATTCCAAGACCACCGTCATGCGGAGTGGATGTTATATAATCGTGTATGAACCGTACGCGATCTGCGGAGGAAAGCGGAGCGGAGTCGAGGTCTGCTTCCGCAGAAGGCAGCTTCGACATGGGAAGGCCGTATAAAAAGTCAGAATAACTATAAAAATTCCGTGCGCGCAAATGAAAAAGGAAATGAGTTTGATACCCGTTACAAGGCAGAGTAAGAGAGACAGACCGCTCGCAATGGACCAATCGAACGAGGAGATCGGCCGGACAGTTGACCAGGACGAGCAACTGGTCTTGATTCTCCCCTCGCCGTCCGACCGCCTTCAGACCCGCCCGCGAAAGCGTTTCAATGAGGGCCATATATTGTCGTTCTGTCCTCGCTGCATCTTTTCGAGTCTGTTCCTTGGATGGCGGGGTGCGCTTCGAAGCGGCCCGAAAGACGACAACGACATCAACTTGGGGGGGCATCCTACACGGCCCCTGTCGTGATTTGGGTGGAATTATGTGTAAAGTGTCGTGTCGACGAGGTTTAGAGTGTGTGTGTGAGCCTGCCAGCCGTCGTTGCTCGTCGTGAACGTTTTGCAGCATCTTCGCCTAGAAATTACTCGGTATGTAAAAAACACCGCCACCTTGTATGTACAAGCGACCACGAGTTTACCATGCACACGAGAAGTTCGCCCTTATCAAGCGCTGTCTGTTCATTAACTCAACCTTATCCACATCATTGTTCTTTTTTTCCCGAGAGAACTTCAAGTCTCGAGCACATAATGTCTGTGACTCTGTGCAGAGAGTGATGAAAATCCCGATCACCTCTCTTCAAGAAGGTAAGAAATTCGAACTATAATACTGCTGTACATATGACTGAGTGTGGCATAACAACAAACTTCACCATACGTTATAAAGTTAACGAAAAAAAAAGATGAACGTGGCCAGCAATAAGTATCACGCTATGGAAACACTAAGTTAGTGCCAGATGTAAATTTTGAAAAGTCCCAGACTGCCCCTGTGACAGGATCAGCGTTGGGAAGAGAGTCAAAGGCGATCACGACCGTGCATATGGATGATAGCTGTGCTGACCACGTTGGCCAGCACGCTGTGGTCCCACACTGGGACCGGCCCCACCAGCACCCCCCTGGGCACCTCGAGGCCCGCGGGGAACGTTAGGACCCAATCCACTCGGTCCCGTCGGAGTACCACCCTGCATCATTCCCTGTCCTCCCCTACCCATCCCACTACCGATTCCAGGACCACCACCACCCCCCCCCCCCCCCCCCCCCCCCCCCCCCACCCAGGCCCCGGGGCCCCCCCCC
>JBBPOS010000572.1:0-17924 GCA_038091575.1 Leccinum subgranulosum
GAAGGTATGAGTCATCCGCAGTAAGATACTGCTATCGTCCAATGGCGTTAAAGCCTTATCTAAGTGATGAGTAATACGCATAGCGTAAGTAAAGATAAGAGAGATAAGTGATAAGTGAGTCATATCGAATGAGTCACAATAGTGAGTCACGAATGAGTCACGACTAGGTAACTAGTCAGTAACGTTAGAATAACGCTACTAGGAATCATGGTATGGATACGAAAATGAATCCATGATTCTCAACACTGTCCAGGCATAGCCAGTTAGGGACCTTGCTGGGGGCACCTGGAGAGCTGTCAGACCTGGACAGTCCTGGCCAGCGCTGTCCATCTGAGGGCTGGTTTGCTGATGTCGGATTAGAATCAAGGAAATGGTGTTCATCATGACAGCATCGACAGAACCAGATCCGACGTCTACAAACGATCCGCTGAGCTCGTCCAGAAGTAAGTCACAGAAAGACGAGTCTTGAAGCTCTTGATGCCAGAGCCATATGCCTGTATTCACATCTAGTGGTCCGACTTGAAAGACTGCGCTCGTGAGGAGTAAATGAACATCGCTACGATAGAGGTTGAGAGTTCTACTGTGCAGACCCTCGAGGAGGTTGAACCATTGAAGCGAGCCACCAGCCCGCAAGTGTCCGAACGAAATGAATTCATTGACTGAGAGATCCGCGGGACAGTCCACTTGCGTTGACAAGACATTATTGGAAGTGTGAGAGGAATTGTTTATGTATTTCCGTAGGATGGCACTTTCAGCATGGTACTCCGCGACTCGGAACTGCCAATTCTTGACTTGAAACACATTTGGTAGCCATGTTACACCATGACGTTCACAATCATCAAAGTGATATCGGAAGACAAACCATAACGTTGGGTTGTTTTGAGAATGCGAGCCCCCTGTATGTGAATAAGCAATGTGTGTCTGGCAGGAAACTCGTGGCCTCTCGTGGATAAAGTACGGTTGCAATGCAGGAACATGCACAAGTAGATTGCAATGTGCCTGTGGAAAAATACGATTCCTGTAAGAAGAAAGCAGGACTTTGGGTACAGCGGAACGCCATATACGAATGTATGATGGGCATTGAAGTTCGAACACGATGACTTTTGCATGTACTAGCGAGGCGGGCAATGGTGATGAGCAAGCCTCTGAATGCTCTTGCCCAGCTAAATCTTCATATCCATCGCAAGTGCGCGTAGTCTGACTGACAGCACCCTGTTTCAGGTCAACACTCTTCTTTTCCATCGCATCACGCTCGATTCGGGCTTTCAGGGACTGGAGATACAGGGATTTGTCATAATATCGGACGGCGAAACTGTCTTGGGTGAATTTGGTCGAAAGTATCGACCATCCCGGACGAGATTGAGAATGGCGTGCAGAGAGGTACTGGTACACACAGGAAAGACGGTGGAGGCTTGCTGTGTTGGATAGGTATAGTTTCTCCAAGAGACCCATTGGAATCTCAGGGGAGTAGTCGGTGAGCATGGGAATCTCCTTCACAATCAACTTATCCAGCGCGACGAAAAGTTCGATTGCGGTTAGGAACATGGTGGACTGGACTTCTGGAGGGTGTGTGGAAACTTTTCTGATATAGTTGTCCATCAAGATCTCGATTCGTGAACAAGCCTCCTCCACATTCGTGACACAGGCAAGCCAATCGTCGATACCTTGCTCAACCGAATGAGGAAGATCATACAAGGTGATAACAGGCTGGGCCATATACGCCTCCTCAAAGAAGGCCCCATCCGAGGACAAGAAATCATCGAGGGTGCCACGGTGACGGTGGCTGGGATGAAAGGAAGTGTCGGGGGGATCGTGGACATGATTCGCAAGAGCATCGCAAATGTATTCACGGCTGTTCTGGAGCGAAATCTGTGTGTCTCTTCTAAGTTCATCCTCGGTAGGATTGCGGAATGGAGATGGACGGGTACCAAGCTCCTTCCACCTGGCGTCAAGGATCTCTTGAAGATGAGTGCACGTCCTCTTTGCCAATTCAGAGAGCCAGATAGGAGAGGAGGAACCGAGCTTGTACAGACGCCGGAAAATCTTGGAGGACATCAGATGAAGAAGGTCACTGGAGAGTTCTACGTTATCAGGACTCCTTGCAAGAGTGCACATGAAGAACAGCATGAACTGTTTATAGGAAGCACGTCCAGAGGAAGAGCGATCAAAAGACATCTGGATTGCGACTCTAATGGGGAGCCAAAAGGGTGAACGACGCAAAACCACTTTCCCTTTGTCATCAATGACAACATCCTCGCGGACATGTTTCATGATGCGAGGGAATTCAGAGACGGGACCGACACCTTGCGAGATGTCCATCAGAAGTGCATCGATGGACTGAAAACTGGAAGGAAGGGAAAGGAGGTCGAGATCGACAGCGCTATGGCAAGAGAGAAAATCGGCGAGCTTATCTCCAAAGACTCCGTTTGGTATCTTGACGGCCGACCCGGGATACGAGCGTATCCGAGTCAGAGGACCTGGTGTTCTCCCCACAGCATCCTCATCCTCATCCTCAGGTGGGACCTCAAATGTCTCAAAAAGCGTGTCGTTCTCTTGCTTTGTCAGGAAGATCGCCGTATTTTGTGGTCGGATAATATACATGAGGACATCTGTAGGTAGTCAGCGCCCATCCACGGACCACAGGTAACCAACAAACATACCTTCTGTTTGCATCCCACGCAACTGAGAAACGATGTGCTCGTCCGCGTATCCGAACTCGACCAAGGCTTGCAAGTTGTCCAGCATCTTTGTGATGCGAGACCAATTAGGCTCAGAGATTCTGTCGATGTGCGTGCTATAAGCACGGGCAGCATCGCACACTGGGCGAAGTAACGAAAGATAGGTGATATGGCCGTAGGGGTAATCACGAGGAAGCTGGATGGGTAAAACAAAATGGTAAACAACAGATTCAAACGGAGGAGAATGATCGGATGGTGAATTCATCGTAGACATGTTAGCTCGAGGACAAGCGAGATTCAAAGTCAGCCCCAACCGTGCCGGTTTGCACGTGCCATTGCTGCCTGCCAATCTCACATGTTCGCCGGAGATTATAAAAGGGACTCGTTGGAATGGTCTGGAAGGCTGGTCGTGGATTTTCGTGAGCTACGTTTAACTATCATTATTGCCATAATGACAGTACTTCTGACAGATCATCGAAGGACTGCTGACGGCGGTAGTCGTCGGATGCATCGCTTTCTTCAGTGGTGAGTTCAGATTCCTTGGTTATGAAGCGGTTACATTGCTGATTCTCGATCTACTGCCACTGTCCTCACACCAGAAGAACGTGCGTACCTTGCATAGAGAACAAGTGTTGCCCAGTTTCTTGAGCTAAGTAGGTGGCGCAGATTGACTCCTTCCAGAGTATGACAACTCGACAGTTGGGGAGGAAGAGAAGTTTCCCTCCGGCACATCATAGCTCCTTTTATAGATTGGCAGGATTTATCTGCACCATCTTGCTACATGTCCATCGTTGGTCCCAGTGCATAACATTTCTCTCCTTTGTGGCTCATGGTGCGAAGTTCATGATATTGACGCAGTGTATGGCATCACCTTTTTCCTTCCGTAAGTGGTTTCACTATTGGTTTCATTGTCCTTCATTATCCTGGCCCCCTTCTGCACAGAACGATTATCGACGGGTTCGCCACTATTAATATTGCGTGTGGCTAATGTTGATCCCAGCTTCGGCTACACCACTACTAGTATTAGCCAGTTCCTTACTATCCCACCTTTCGTCGCTGCCAGTATGTTTCCCATCTGTATTGACAATTCACACATTGTCTAGCAATCACCGTTCTCGTCTGGAAGCATTACTCGGATAAGCTCAAGATTCGTTTAGCGTTCATCTATGCTGGCCTCGTCTTGGATCTCTTGGATCTCTATCAACATACCAAATGTCCCGAATGGTGCCGGGTACTTTGGTACTTTTTTTATCGTGACTGGTAGTTTTGCATCATTCCCCGGTATCGTTGCATGGTGCGCGTCGGCTTTCCTATCCGTCTGTGGATCGGGAGGATGAGTATTACATAGACTTTGTACTAGTCAATTCTACATAGGAACATGTATTAGCCGCATCTAAATGGAGATGGATGCCAATCTTGGACCTTGTTTTTCTAACGGTGGAAATTCACGCGTTCGATCGTTCTGCACAGTCTCGGGACCAGACTCATCAGATATGTATCAGCGGTACAGCCACTAAAGGGGATGACGCGTCGCCTGACGTGATCCGGCAATTTCCGGTTGAGGTGGTAGTTATTATTATGTATTGTTTACACGTTATCGACGACCCGAACGTTGACGATGCTTGAGCCTTACCGAATCGACGACTTTTTCAATCTCGACGGCGGAAATTCAGCGCAGGAAGATCCGCTCTTTTCTCTCTTCTTGGACGACGACTTTACAAAGTTACCAATTGATATCGCTCTACCCGCTCCCTCTCCCGCTCCTTCCTCATCAAACTCATCATCACACTCCCCATTTTCCTCATTTGCCATAGATCCACAGCTCGTCGGAACACCAGCAACATCAAAGGCTCTCTCCGATTTTGACGACGATGACGCGCAGTCAGACGACGACCTTCCACCCACCAGGCCCAGGCCAAACCGCAAGGGCACCGTCATGTCTGGTGGCATAAAGAAGGCATCTCCCCCAGAGAAGGACAACAAGGAGGGCAAGTCAAAGAAGGACTCCTCACCCCTCAGAATATTGGAGCCCGAGGACTGGCGTCCAAGCCCTGAAGAGTACAAGAAGATGTCCAGCAAGGAGAAACGCCAGCTCCGCAACAAGATCAGCGCCCGCAACTTCCGCGTGCGGCGCAAAGGTATTCCCCTTCATTCCCCCCACATGCGCCCGTCTCACTCGTTGTCTAGAGTACATTACCACTCTCGAAGGCGACATCGCCGAGCGTGATCGTCTCATCGATGCCATCCGGTCCGAACTCGGCACGTCCAAGTCAGAGAACATCGCTCTCCGTCAGGAGATATCAGCACTCAAAAAGTGTCTCCTCGAGGGCCGCGCCCTCCCCGACCTCCCTCCCCCAGCGGACCTCCCTCCAATGCCCGCATCTCCTCCCCTCACTCCCACTCCGGCTGCATCCGCAGTCACCTCTTCCGTCGTCACTCCCAATACTCACAAGGATCTTCCCACCTCTCCCAGGCTCAGCAACCGTGCCTTTTGGGGAGGCCTCGGCGGCATGGGAGTCACTCCCGTACATGCCACCTTTGTCCCTCCTATCGCCGTCCTCGCTTCGAAACCCTCTACCACACCCTTCTCTCCAATTCTCAAGCCCTCCATCTTTTACGAAGAGACAGTCCGTTCTCGAATCCCACAGGAAAATATCAATCCTGCACTCGACCCTGCCGCATTCCGCGGCCTCGTCGAGAAACAAGGTGCTGCCAACATCAACCCTGCCCTCTCCACCCTCAACTCCTCTTTGGGCCATGGCATCGGCGCTTTTGACGCCTTCTCAGACGTCAACCCTTTTACATTCAAGACCCTCGACGCCTACCGCATGCAGCTGTGGGGCAAGATGGCTGCGCAGCACCATGTCCACCATCCGCAGCCTCAACCACAGCATATCTCACAGCCTCACGGCTTGGCCGCAGATCTGCGGCCACACTTTTTCAACTCCGCCTCCAAACCCAAGTCCGTTTCTGCGACATCGCCCAGACTGCCATCGAAAGAACAGGCAGCAGCAGCAGCAATCGCCAGCCAAACCCTCTTTGGCAAGTTGGGCAATGCATTCTGGGAAGCCTTTTCTGGTTCTTCCCCCCACGCTTCTGCGCCCAAGCAATGGGACGCAGAAAAGGTGCGCAAGGTGCTCGAAGGGAGCGCCGTCGTCAGGGTCGTCGATGTCGACCCTGCTGTACCTTCCCGCGTGTCTCCGCCTGTAATCTCCACTCCCTCGCTTACACCTTCGTCCGCAAAGACGGACCGGCCGTCGTGCAAGGACTGTCTGACCGACATGTTGGAGGAATCCATGCGCACTCTGACCTTGAACAAGAAGTAAACATGTATGTGCAAAGTCGGATTTTGTTTTCTCTGGTAATTCTTTTTTCTTTACCCATATAATTCGCATTTCGCTCTCACCTGATCGGTGGCTCCCCACTCTTTTTTTTTTTTTTTTTTTTCTTCCTGTCTCAATACAGGCTCGCAGACCGATTGCTTTGCGATCTCAAGGTACCGGCGGTATCATAAATGGTTTCTCTGTTGCTACCTACCCTTTATCCGTACACACCTACTCTTACTTTGTCCGTAGTGTCTTGTTTGGAAGTGTACTTGAAATGAAATCGAGTAGATAGAAGTCTCACGGACTTGTTTGGCGACGACCTCGGAAACAAATACATAAGATCGTTTCTCAGTTTCGACAACAATGGCGGATGCGTCCTTCAAGGACGTTCCAGAGTTGTTTGAAGTGAGTCTACTGCAGCCTAGGCCTCACTCGTTCCTTGACTTGGCTTAGGTCGATATTGGGGATGCCTTGACGGCCCGCACCGAAAGTCTAGGCAAGTCCCTTTTTTTCTGTCAGATCTTGCGGACGATTGAACTTGCACAGCGACATTCAGAGAACTTGGTCCACCTGATTTGTGTCACGTCGTCAAGAGTGTGGGGAGGGCTGGACAGCGGGACGTGAGTGTTCTTCTATTTCACGCTGGCTTCGTTACAATTCTCTCCCGCCAGCTGGGTTCCTTCCACTTTGTCTCCGGCGTCGACGCTAGTTCCTCTGCCTCTCTTGCTGCATACATCAACTCGCTCACGTACGAGCTCGAGGACAGCCCAGCCTGGTTCTCCAAGGGGACGACGTGGAAAGTTCGGAACGGGTGTTATTGTTGTTTCGATGCATTTTCGCGCGTGGACGTCAGGGTGGACGTGAAGATCCCCGGAGGAGTGCAGGCGTACGTGGTCGATTTGCGCGGGGAGCGGTGTGTTCTTTCCTCTACCTCTTTTTTTTGTCTCACACAATCATGCTACGCAGACACGAAGCGACGCCAGAGATTTGGCAAGAGACGTACGTGTCTGCGCTGCTGCGTGCGATCTTGTATTCGGATGATCCCACGTACTGGTTGGACGCGTATCGCAAGTTGGATCCGATCACGTCGAGCGAGGGGGAGGTGAGGTTTTTGCAAGCCATCGAGGCTTTGTTTATGAAAGGTGCGTTTTGATACACTCTCTTATTCCTGTCCACTCACGCGAGCGCGCATATAGGCTGGCAAGTAGGCTCGGATCCCGAGATCCAAGTCGCCACGGTCGTGTCGAACCACCTGACCGCTGGGGTGATGAAGTATTTCGGAGCGAGCGGGCGGTATCAGCAAGCTGCCAATCTATTCGAAAAGCTGGCAATCAGGGAACCTGAAGTGGCGTCGTTGTTGGCCAAGAGCTATATCGGGATGAGTGCGTTGGCGTGTTCGTGAGTTGGTCAGTGTGTGTTGACCCCCCCCCAACAGACGAAGAAGTCAAGGCGGTTCAGATCATGTCGGCGGCGATCAAGCACACACCACATTCGTACACGCTTTTACACGTCCAGAGCGATTTTCTGCGTGCAAAAGGCAAGGCGGCGTGGGCGCTCAAGTTGGCGAGGGAGGCTGTCAATTGTGCGCCGAGCGAGTTTGTGACGTGGGAGAAGCTGACCGAGTTGTACATTGACGGCAAGGATTACGAGTCGGTGCGTCTTGGTTTCGGCGTCGTGTTTCGTTGCTGAACGTTCCTCAAGGCGTTGCTCACGCTTAACTCGTGTCCGATGTTTACGTATAATGGCAAGGACGTGCATCGGCCGGTTCAGACGTCGCGCGTGCATTTACCGTTTAAAAGGCAGATTGGGGATATTTTGCCCGAAAAGCAAAAGACGGAGGATGATGAGGTGCGTGTCTACGTTCTACACCCGTCGCTTGCTCACTACCTATCTAGGCCGATCCTGCCCTACTTCGTCTCCCCGCTCCTGGTCTTCGAGGCACCTGGGCGCGTGCGTACTCCCTCCTTACGCGGCTCGTGTCCGACATTGGCTGGGACGAGTTGTTGAAGACTCGGAGTGCCGTGTTCGTGATGGAGGAAGAGTATCGGATGCAAAAGTCGCAAGCAGATCTGCACAGCGCGACGGGGGAGGGCGGGTATGGCCTGCACGATCACCAGGAAGGAGAAGACGGGGACGTGGGGGACGTGGTCATTCACGAGGATGGAACGGTTGTGAAGCGCGATGGCAAGGGCAAGGGGGCCGAAGGGCCGACGTTGAACACCACGCCTGGCGATGCGGACGACGACGCGTCGACGAAGGGTGTGCATAGCAGTTCGCAAGTGTCTGGGATGTCGGAGGGACAAATGGGATTGGGCGTGCCGGGGGGTATTCCGATCATCCGGGTGTCGACTGAGTCGGAGATCGAGCAGGAGTTGGCTGCTGCTGCGAATGGGGAGGTTGTTGGGGATGGGCTGGTGAATGGGCAGAACGGCAAGGAGAATGGGGAACACGCGCTGAAGAGTCCTCCGGCGATCCCGGTGGTGGCGGCGCAGGTTGCAACGCCTGACCAGGAAGGAGCGACCGAGCCTGCGAAGGCGGGAACGGAGCTGGATGCGTTCTCGTTTACGAACAAGCGGTTGTGCGAGCGGTGGTTGGATAATTTGTTCATGGTGTTGTACGAGGTGCGTTGCCCCTTTTTTTTATTCAGCAGGATGTCGAGTGTCATTCAGGACCTGCGAGTTTGGACCATCTTCCGGGCCGAGGTCGCGCATTTCAAGACACAGCATGTGGCGTACCGCAAGACGGGCTTGGAATGGGAGATCTTGGGAGATCTCGGGCTCCGTTTGCATCACAAGGAGGAAGCCAAGGAAGCCTATCAGCGGTGTCTCGAGAGCGCGCGGTACGCCCAAAAGCCGTGGGCCAAATTATTGGAGATGTACGCGGACGAAGGGGACATTACGCGAACGATTCAGACGGCGATCCGGGTTGCTGCGTATCAGTATGCGGATTATACCGAGATGACGGTGGGTCGTGTTTGTTTCATTGGGGCGATGAGTGTGCTGACGATCCTTCGATAGTACCCGACGGTGATCGCGCGGTCGTTTTTCAAGCTGGGTCAGATTCACGGGCATGCCAAGATTTCGTTCACGTTGCTCAGTATGGGTCTGCCTGATTCGATTATGAAGATCATGGATGGGTATTTGCAGTATGGGAAGACGTTCAAGGTGGAGGGGTATGATTTCTGAGCGACGGTAAAATCCGATGTGGCCCAGTGGCGGGATGAGGCGGCAGCCGGGGTCGGCCGACTAGTCATAGATAGATAGGGCCTCCTTTTTTTTATTCCTCTCATTGCATCTGCCACCACGTCTACTCGTGTTCAACTTTGAAAGAAGCTCGGCGTACGCGAGCGATTTCATCGAAGGCGAGAAGCGAGGAACGGGCACAACTTGGCCCGGCTAGGAACCAGGAACATTGAACATTATTATAATTATTGCCCAACAGCGGCCAACTTGAACCAACACCAACTACCACACCCAACTCGCCACTTTCCCAACCGCAAAGGAGTCCCAACCACATCGGACTCGCAACGTGGACGATCTCGAGTGTTCCCTAATCCCCATTTCCAACTTGACCAAAACCATGTCGGGTTCGGATTCTCCCATTCGTCGGTTCTCGACAGCGAGTCCGACTACGACGACTATGACTACGAGCCAGTTGAAGCGGGAAGAGACTCTGATCAATGCATACGAGGCGGAGGAGGAGCGGATCATCAACGTGTTGTCGCGCAAGCTCGAGCAGGTGTGTGTGGCGTTTTTTATATAGGGTCTCTCCCTCCCTCCTTTTTTTTCGGTGGCACTTTTTTTTTTCATTCTCTATCCTACTCGTCCATTCCCACCTTTCTCGACTACCTCGTTCACACGTCTTTTACGCTCCGTAGCTCCGCGAGGAAAAGATTCAACTCGAGAACGCGCTCGAAGCCGAGAGCGAGTCGCACGTGAACAGACTCAACCGGGAACTGCTCGCGCTCCGGCGTGCACAAGCTCCACAACAGCAAGGAAGTTCTGCGGACGCGGTCACGACGGCGGGCGTGCATGATCCGACGACACCGAGCGTCGAGGTCATGTTGGAAGCGATGCGACGAGAGAACGAGCAGTTGAGAAATCGGCTGGTGGATACGGAGCGGGATTACGTGCGAATTGCGAGGTTGAATGATATATATCGGGAGGAGTTGTTGGAGTTGCGACGACGGGTGAGTTTGGGGGTTTGTGTGATCGTTGACTGGTTGACTGACGTCATGTCGACAGCTTGGGTTGTCGGTGGATAATCTGGTGGGGTTGACGCCCATCGATCCGTATTCGCAGCCGACACATCGGCGATCGTCGACTTCGGGAATCTCGTCGCCGAGTACGTCTGTGGGGTATGTGCCGTCGCGATCGACGGCGACGCACGCGGTTCCTATTCCGTCGCATGGTGTTCCGACGTTGTCGATGCGGCGGCCGTTGCACACCATGTCCGAGACGACGACGCCGCTATCGCATTCTCCCTCTTCGACGGAGTCGCCATCGCCATTCCTGTTCTCGCCGGTGCTATCTGCGCGCGCACCAGGAGGTAGTGGGGGTAGTGGGGGCGGGCTGAGCACGAGCAACGGGACACACATGACGACGCCTCCGTCGTCGTCTGTGCAATCTGGGATGGTGGCGATGCCACATGCGGCTGGGATGACGGGGCATCCGTTGTCGTATCCGAGCGTTCCGCCGCCGTCGTTGTCGTCATCTTATGGGTCGCCTGTGGTGTCGTATTTCCCGCAGCGGGAGACGTCTCCTGGGCCGCTGAGCAGGCGGGGGTCTGGTGTGCGTAGTGGGACTGGATCGGTATCGGGGACTGGGTGGCGGAACGGTGGGAGTCAGCGGGGGAGCGTAGAGCAAGGGGGGAGGATTGCGGAGACGGGGACGTTGGCGAGGTCGCGGTCGAGGGCGGATAGTCGGGGGGTGGTGAAGGTGACGGAGGAGGTGGAAGGGGTTTGATTGTGTGTAGTGAGTCGATGTTTCCTTTTCTTTCCCTATGTCGTTTCAAGTTCGCCGGTCCAAATGGGTCGAACAATATGGAGAGGACACAGCCACCTACGAAGGTGGCTGTGTAATTGTACGGGTCGAGAACGGATACGGTTGATAACATTTACAAGCGAACGTTGCTTTTTGAATGTAATCCCTATGAGAACAGCATTTTAAAACCTCGAGGATAGAGAGGATAAAGGGGGCGGCAGAGTGGCGGCGGGCAGGGCGGCGGGCAGGGGTGTTTCGTAGGGCCGCTCGGTTCCGGAGCGCTTAGCGAGTCACGGGACGAAGGGCGCGGCGAGCTATAAAACGTCGGGATGCGAAATAATATTATCGACGCGAATCCCCCTTTTTTTTCCTTTCCATCATGTCGTATCAATACCCATTCATTCCTGGACACTCTTCAATGCCTGCAACGCCCCAGACGACGTACCGCTGGGATGACGGTGATCCACGACAGCATCAGCAAGCAGAGCAACAGCAACAAGTGCGACAAGAGCCAGAACAGCAACATCTTGAGCAGCAAATTCTACAGCATTCACTACAGCATCAGCCAGAGCAGCCACGTCAAGACGTGTATGTTCCCTCTGCCGCGTCTACGAGCGCCGTGCAGCAACATCAAGAGCGCGTTCCTATTGTGCCGAGCCAGAAATACAGGCGTCCCGGGTCTGGTCCCACCGTTGAGGGTGATGAGCGTCTGCAACACGTGTCCGTGCCGGCCCTCTTACAGCATGAGCCCATGAGACCGCCCATGATTGATACCCGCTTTGCGTATCACGTCGGAACGAGCGCGAGCCCGCCGTCGGGTCCGCCCTCTGCGGGCCCTTCGAGCGCGTTTTCCGGGGCGATTGGGCCCATTCGGGCGCGTATATCCCCTGTGCAGCCGAATCCACGCGCTGCGGCGCATCCATATCGCCGTCCCCAAAGTGCGACAGGAGTGCCAGTGATCGCGAGATCGAGGAGAGAGCCTGAAGAATTCCAGAGTGTGAGACCGTCAATATCAAGACGCGCCCAAACCACGTCAATACCGGCGCCGCCACTGTCGGTGCCAGCTACTTCCACTTCTATGGTGCCGAGCTCCAATGTAAAGATGACGTCGACGTTCAAGTGCGTTTTGTTTGTTTGGTGGTGTGGGGTGCTCACGCGCGTCCCGCCACAGAGGATTGATCAATCCGGCTTATTCGGCCTCGGGCGCCGGCAGCAATTTTGTGATTCGGACAGACCTGCAGTTCGATAGCGAGACGAGTATCTTGTCTGCATTGTGTGAACTCCCTGGTCGATCCAAGAGCGACGTAAAAATCGTGCTTTCGACCAATCCCGTGAATCGGGTGAAGCAACTCGTCGTCACTGCCAAGACTCCTCGAGGCTTGGGAAATGGCGAATATGTTTTGCGAGAACGAAGGTCGGACAGCGTGTCGCGCACGTTTGTTGTGCCGAGCGAAACGACGGTGCGTTTGATTCTCAGTCTTGCTGCTCGGATACAGATTTCACGGACACTTTTTTCTTCGTTGGCAGCCCGATGATGTCACCGTCGAGATGCACGATGGCTTGCTCTCATTAAAAATCAAGTTTCCGCCTCCAAAAGCGATGGAGGATGCTCAAGAGATCGTGATATGCTGAGTGAATTGGGTTCGAGTCCCGTATCGTCTGAACATGATCAACAGCACGCAAGCTCGGATTCATTGCCACTTTCTGGTTTTGGTTCATAATCACCGCTCGCTCTCACTGACGGTTCGCATGCACTCTCATCAGCTTTTAGAAGCTCTGAGATGAAGAAGACGACCAAAAAAAGCACGAAATAACGTTTATAGTCTCCCTGCTACGCATATATCCCACCAGGACTTTCTGTCAACTTGCTCTCTGTATTTGTGATCTCACTTATCATCTCGCAGCTTTTCCGTTTTCCGTTTTTGCTTTTTGTAGTGTTTTGTCACCCCCAAGGATGATGCGGACCTTGTTTAGGACCGCTCCGTGTTACTTACCAAAAACATGAATGGCTTCATTAGAAGTACGTTCATGTTCAAATACCTACATAATCGTATCGTCGCGTGTACCGTACATATTCATATTTATAAATTGAATCGTCTCTGAATTTCTACCGTCAGATTCCGGGCTGCAACACTTGGGACGAGTTTAGGTGATGGTGTGCGGGACTATGTCTATGTGCGAACTTGAGAGAGATGCTCGGGCTGTCTAATCTGCTTGATCGTCCGTTTGGGCCAGAGTCGCCAGACCACCGTAGGCAGGTTACGTAAGGGGGCGGGATAGATAGTGGTTTCGAGCCTGCGAAAGCTTTTGTCAGGGGGCACCGCTGCCCGTCCGAGGCTGTTTAGGGTACCAGCTACCAATCTTACGCCCTATGCGGGGAGTTGGCCAGTTTGCAGAGACGACGGAGGTATGCAAGGGGCGCGACCCCGGATAGATTGGTTGCAATTTGGGATGCACGAGTGGGGAGGAGGGATACTTCCTGCTCGAGGAAAGGGAAAGGGAGGTGAATCCGAGACCCGGCGGAACCCGTCGGCACTTTGGCGCTGCCATGCGGTACGTACCCACCTCTCCTCCAATAGACATGTGTGTCTATCTAAACGTTAACGGTATTGGTACTGTACCATCTACAGTGCATCTCTGATCACGATGTCATTTCACGAGTGCCCCGAAGAGCATATATAGGTTTGTGGAGCATTTGGCGAGAGAGTGTTTGATGACGTTTCGGAGACAAGTTGTACTTATGGCCCCGGATCGGGGAAGATGATGATGATGGCACACTGGCTTGCTAAAAATAACGGCATCAATTTTCTCAAAACGACCGCGTGGACAAGGAGATGCCGAGTTCATCCATCACGTCGATGTGTTAGATGCGGCACGAGGTAGTCACTCTGCGGATCGTACACACAGCCCACATACATCGTCTCGATGTCACACTCACACTACATTCACGGAAGACAGAATCCACACTAAATAAATATCAGCACGCTAGACAATCTTGTTGCGTGAAGCGCTTTAGTTTCCGGACTTCACAGACTCGGGGCCGCAGTGGCAATGAACTCATCCCAAGCCTTCACAGTTGCCGTGGGGAAGAAATAACTCGAGGCTGTCGTTCCCTTCCCATAATAGATCGCCGGCTGCCCAGGCAATATCTCGCCCTCGAGGGGCGACACTTCCCCACCAACAACACTGACATCGCCATAGCCCGAGTCGATCACCAATCCTGTCTGGTTGTTACCGAAGATGAAGTCTCGGACCAACGTGAGACCCTGCAGGATAGCGTTAGCGAGTCGGAGACAAATATGTAGTGTCTCTTACAGAGATGGGGTTGGTGTGCGCGAGGAGATGTCCAGCCTTGTCAGCGAGGACGTACTTCCATCCGCGTTCCTGATGTACAATACCTCCAAACTCGCCATTGTCATTGTACCACGGTGTGGATGGTTTACGAGTAAAGCCCTGTATGCCACCAAACGTAGTGTTCTACGGAAAGGAAAGTCAGAGATGCAAGCGACATACAAGATGTCATACTTGAATGGCAACTGTTTGCGCATCATCAGATTTCTGCTCCATCGGAAAGCAAAGGAAGAACTTACTTTGGGAACCAAAATGTGGAACAAGCGAATCGTCGTTCCCAGAATATATGATGACTGTCACGTTATGGTCCGTACAATTCGTCGCAAGATCAGTTAGGAATGTCATTGGCCTGACCTCTCCAGATGAGCAAATATGCAGAGCTCATATGTAGGACTCACACAGGGCCTAGAGGAGAGCAGCGGGTAAATGACGACATACAGCTAAATTAAGGATAGAAGCTCACTTGGGTCATCGAAGCTATTAGCTGGAAAAGCATGAATTCACTGCAAACCAACACAAAGAATGGCTTACCACCGGAGTCGTTAGTCTTTGGAAATGGGGAAACAGACTCCAACCAGGCCTTGCTTGTGGGTGCATGGAGCGCAGCACGCGTTGAGGGGTCTGAGGAGATGTACAATCAAAACCACCCAGTAATTCCACGAGTTGTACCAACCATTTAGAAAAACGCTAGCATCCATTGCCGCTTCAGGGCTTAGGGCATCGGGAATATTGTAGTAATCAAAATCCTGGCCCGACGCTGACGGACGAGATCAGATAGGAGCACGAATGGAAGTAAGGGAGACTTACACCAAGGGAAAGTGAAATTGAAAGCATAATCGATCATCTCGTCATAGATGTCACAAAGATAATACGGGTCGATCGTGCCGTTCGGCCGACCGGACAAGTCCCGTTTCCACATATCGCGTGCACGAAGTCTCTCGTGGTGCGTCGGTAAGTCTCTCCTTCTCAACCGAGTAGATTGCTTATTCTGTATATCAGAAATGACCCCTTGCATTGTGATTTTAGAGCTGGATTTCCCAGGGGTACTACTTCCAGAAGTGGCAAACGGAAATGGGGCATTTAAAGTTGGGAAGTGCTCTGGCTGGGGGTACTGCAGCGTTAAATTGAACCCGCAGAGATTGCTCCTAAACGCAACGTTAGCTCCCCTGTGGCATCCATCACCGCGTGAAACGCACTGTTCTAGGAAATACTCAAACACCACTGGATCATACCCAAAAAGTTGCGGGTATGTTTCCAACACGCTGACCACAGGTAATAGCACATATGCTTCTAGATTTGTCATCGTTCCGTCTCCAATGGCGATTCTCGTCAGATTAACAGGAGGATTCTCCGTCTCAAACCATGCTTTAGTGATGTATGGCTGAACAAATGTTATACGGACTCGCAGGATGAAGATGGGAACACATACTATATACATCCCAGCATAGCTCTCACCGGTAAGATACAGAGGTCGCGTGGCAAGGTTGGGGAATACTTTTACGAGATTTTCGAGGAATCCCATCTACGGATACTTGGATCAGTATGTCAATGGTTTGGTAGATTTGATGTGGATGCTCACGAAATCGGCACCCATCTGGTCCTCGTCGGCAACTGATCGAGATATGTCAGAACTACTAAACGATAAATAGAACGCAGTTGGCGTGCTCACTTAGGCCGTCGGTTTCAACTGTGCTGAATCCAGTTCCACTAATGGGAGCACGTAAATCCACCACCCATCATAAAGACGACGGTCGACGTACGCTGGTTGGTCGATGTATACATAATCGGCAACAGTGGTCCATGCGTACTGATTTTCAGCCGCAGAATAATCACTCAAGATGCGGATGGGACCATGCTGAGCCAGACACGTCAACACGAATGCGCGGGAATAGCCAGCATAGATGAAAGTACCTCAAGCAAAAGTCCAACGAGACTCGAGGAGCCGGGACTACACGGGATCAGTAAGTGTATAGCATATATGCACTCGTGGACTCACCCTCCATTCAACCAGATCCCCCAAGGCTCAGTACTATTCGCGGTGAAGGATCCGTTTGAAGATTCGAATGCCCAAAAGAATAGGGTATTATTAGGGTGCCCCGCTCTCTGGACGGGGATATTTCCAGCCCAGTTCCGAGAAAGGGGCCATGTCACGTTTGGGAGGCTTTCTGTCACCTGAAAGTCTGCGATAACAACAACGTTCATGGCGTGAAAGGAGCACACAATTGAGGACGCACAGTTCTGCCATTCTGGACTGTAATCACCGGTTGGCATACCAGGATACACCTGAGGCCAGCTATTATTTGGAGCGGGAGATGCTTGAGCTTGCACGAATGCGAGCAACGAGAGGGCGATTGGCAAGAGCAGGAGTGATGGTGGCCGGGACATGGCAGGAGAGCGAAGCACGAACGAGGGAGACTCTGAGCAACTTCAGTTGTATTTATCCCAAACCACCTGTACATGTAAGATGAGCAGATGCGGATGCATATACACGAGTCTCTGAGGCATGTCATTTCAGTTGTCATGACGGGGACAGGTGCTGGTGGCCGCCATCAATCAATGCTTGAACTGGCAAAGCAACCCAGGTTTCAACAATACAACACTCTGGCCAGTAAGCGAGTCCGCCGTTAAAGTTGACACCTGCCAACAAATCAGCTATCGAGTCCAAGTGCCCGCAAATCAACGTTAATCAACTCCGGAACTCCCGGTAGGTTAAAATTTCGTGACTTTCATTGAGTATAAATCCGATTCCACCTTGCAGGGCCCAGGCGATAATAAGGTAGGATCTTTTGCAAAATATCAAGTGCAATGTCTGACTTACTGTGACAGGTTCGATCGGGTCGCAATTGACATGAAAGCGTGTGCACTACCGGATACTGACAATTGCATTCTAACCGCTGGCGCCGTGCGACGAGAGAGTAGTAACTTGTAGTCTCGGTTTCAAATTGCGCTCCAGAAACCTCTCTGACAGATTTGTTGTAGCGTAGTGGCGAGCAATCTAATCATACAGCACTAATATTAGTCCATTGGACCTCCAACTCGCTTTATGAATCTATGCACTCCTACTAACCTCTTGACGCGCGATGATGAAGGATGATTACGACATAGATCTTGATGACTTGACAAAAGTGCGAGGCCAGAATCGAACTCTGTCGTTGCCGCAAAAAGAACTTGAAAGTCCCGCATCGGCCCATCGCGTGCTAAAGCGCTAACCCTTCAATCTCAATGATGTACATCCTTTTTTCACTGAAACTATGCCAATGATCGATCAAACTTTTCAGCAGCATGTGGCAACCGATCCTGAGTGTCCGAGGAAATATGCCACCAGCTTCGCTTCATAAGCCTCAGTCACGTTTTTCTACTCGTTTTCGCCGGCATGTCTTCCAACGCATTCCGCACACCACTTGTCCATATCCCCAACTCCTTCTCCAACGCCACGATGCTCTCCCTTACCTCCTGACCCACTTCACCACCCTCATTCTCCAGACCGAACCCGATCAGTAACTCGTTCCTCGCCCTCAACAGCGTCTCAGATGCAAGTTTGAGCCTCGTCGGTCCGCTGGGAGGAAATGTCGTTGTCTGAGGCGGCG
>JBBPOS010000573.1:0-17895 GCA_038091575.1 Leccinum subgranulosum
CTTACTCTCGCAACTACCTTCAACCTTGTTCGTTACCTTCAGACTATACAGTGAGTATCTCCCACTGTTCTCTTAGTTCCCCCTAGAAGGGTACTGCGCACACAATCGAGACTTGCTATCTCGATACCATATGCATAGGATCATCACAACTAACAATCAGTGTGATGAATCACTACTTTGTTGTTCAGGTGAATATTGAAAGCTATGAATACTCACAATTGGTGATGCAAATATACAGAAATATGAACCATTGACTGATGATCGTGAGCACCCAACCTTGAAATTATCAGTCTCAACACAGCATACATGTGAAACAACAAGAGGGAATACTTATAACTGTTCATTGGCACAATGGGTGAACAAAGTTCCAGACAAGTATGAGCAACAATAATAGAGACTCACAACTGCAGGTCATTCGAGTCACCATATGACAGTGACCAGTGAAGGAGGAAAGGAGGAAAATGTTACTTTTTCAGAACTGGGTATAAAGGTGGTCCCCTCTGGGCCCCCTTTGAGATGTATGAGTTAGTTTATCCCGACGTAACCCAGTGGACATACAGAAGTAATTTATCCTGATGAATCAAGGGAGAAGGAGAATTAGTATTGGATAGATGACATGAAACAATTCTGAATGCACATGAAGCCACAAAGTCTGGGATATCAAATCTGTCATGTACATCATAACAATGATTTAGCATTGCAGGACACCGGCGTGATCTGTGACGGTAATAGCACCGGGGGTTCAGACGCACAATAACAAAGAGCGTGGACACTAGGGTCCAAGGTTTGTTCTGTAATTACAGTCTCTTGTTAGAAACATTACCATCTTGGAAAAACATTGTTCTCGAACCCAGATATACTCTATCTGTCCAAGCCATGGGTCAGAGTGACTTGTTGTGCACAATTTTGATTACAAATGAGGTACAATACCTCTCTCGAAAACGTGAGGACTGGGAATATTGAAGTCAGAACAAATGTTGAACATGTAGAAGAGGGAATTAGTACTGTGGTTGTATATGATGGCAGTAATGATCACAACTGCGACTTTTGCTCAGAGACGTGGCACGTGTCAAATAAGAATGGGTGCATGAGTAGTATTATTACCCAGAAGGTTCTTCAAGTTGGTCCACAGAGCAGAATCCATTGCACATATTACTGTCAGAGAATAGCAGGTGAGAAAAACTGGAGACAGGAGGAGGAGGAGAAGGAGGGATCTACTAAGTATTAGTACCAGTAGGTTCCTGCTTATTATAAAAATAAGCCTGATGGCTACCAGTAAGAGTTTGTATCACTACCTACCTGCTAGTACTGATACATTACATGGAGAAGGTTAGATCCGCAAGCCCGCTACAATGCATCATAAGTTATGGCCATCCTCTGTACAACATTTTACGTAGATTCAGGGTTTATGTCCTCATCAAGTGACCAAGTGATTACAGCACTGAGGTCTTATCACCCACTCTCTGAGCTCTAGATTTCTGTATCTTCCTGGTGAGCAAGATATCTCGAATCCTCTGTTAGCTTCAGGATTTACTTCTCCAGGTCAGTACGTTCCTAATGGCCATGAGGACAACCACTGAGCACTGAGCTATCGCTGAGAGTTTCCATTAGCGGGGTTCAAGTAGGCTATTAGGGTACTATTATTAGGTTATTATGTAGCTATTGGACAATCTATTTTTTAAACATAAGTTACAAGACTGACATGCCGAGACTTTGCGCTGACTCGGTCTGACATTTCCAGTCATGTGTAAATCATACTTCTACAACGACTAAGTCTAGGCCATCACTCCTTGTGCAACAAAAAAGAAGAGCTTTCAGGCAGTGCCGCAGCGGAAGAAATACAAATAGACAAAGATGTGATATATACAATAGCCCCACCCTCCCACCTCCCCATCATGCCCTGTACATCAGAGAAACAAAAACTTCTGCAAGCAATTGATATTTTAGCCATTCAAGTTGCTGAGAAGTGGCTGAAAAACTTACAGGAATATGCATCCACTGACAATCTTGAGTCGGAAAGCAATGAAGATTGGGCCAAAAAAGATACTAGTACCTTTGAATCCAAGTCGGACGACAACTCCCTTATCTTCATGTCCTCCCCTGAGCCTAGTATGACCCCCAACTCTGAATCTAGCATCTCCTCTGCATCTGAGTCCCTTGTTACACAGGAGGAAAAGGCGGAGCATTACCGCTGCTTGCTCGGTGCGATCCAAGCGCTTCGCAGCGAGGTGGAGAGTGTGCACATAGTGAATAACCTACTTCCGCCACCAATATGCACGTCCCAGATCCACCTTCTCAAAAATTTTGTAGAGTTCCGGCCGCATCTTTTCCACAAGATGGTTTGGGTTGATGCAGATATCTTCAACTGTATACTAGATGAAATCAGCGGCAGTCCCGTGTTCTGTTCCAGATCAAACCACCCACAATTGCCTATAAGATACAGCTTGCTATCTTCTTGAACTGCGTTGGCCACTATAGGAATGCGGCAACATCTGAGGATTTCTTCCAATGGTCTGGTTATAGCATTGGTACCATCATCAACTCTACAAACTGTGTTATGCTTGCACTCCTGAGCAAGCAGACAGATTTTATTGGTGTTCCTGCAGTGGAGTCTGAAGATTTCAGGTTAGCACAGGAATTTGTTGAAGAAAGAATGTGTGCAGCATGGAAGGGGGGCGTGTTTTCCACTGATGGATCCGCGATCAATCTATTTGCGAAACCATCACACTATGGTGACATCTTTACAGACCGAAAGGGCCATTATTCTATGAATTGTCAGGTGTGACAAGGCACTTGCCTTCCTGTAAACATGTTGCTGATCCGAGTGCAGGTTGTTGTCATGGTACACAACCTGTTCATTGTCGACTTTGGTTTGGGTCACCCTGGGAGTATCCATGACACACATGCGTTTCAAGGCACACACATCATGTGAGAACCTGATGAGCTGATTCTGGAAGGCCACTAGATTTAGGCTGACAGTGCTTACTCCACAAAGACATAGTGTATCATGCCATTCAAGGCATTCTGAGGGAGCCCATTGTTGAGGCCAAAAAACCTATATAATCATTATCTTTCGAAGGTGCATACCTTATTTGGATTGTTGGTAATGCACTGTGACCAACCATAAGTTGTATAGGTTCATGTTCACATCGAACATATGTTTGCAGCCCTAAAAGGTCATTTTCAGTCACTGAGGGAGCTTCGCATGCACATCTGATCACCACAGAGCTTCAAATATATGGTACATTGGGTGCAGTGCTGCATCATCCTGCATAACATGATTATCCGGTTTGAGGAACGGCTTGGGAAGAGGTCTTCGATGAGGTAGGCACAAAAGGAGAGTGGAGAAGTGGAGTGGCACGGAAATAATCTGGTTGTCAAGGTCCCTATTGGGTCACCAGGACAGCTGTTCCATGCGGGTTTGATGAACGACCTTTTCGAGGTGCTGGGAGAAAATTACCACATTGAATTAGAAGAGGCATAGGCAGATATTTTGTTGTATATGAAGTACTACACCGTAAGCATACACTGTGACAATTGCATTGAACAGAAGCTGCCACCAGCATACCCACACCTGAATGAACAGCGCAAAAGTTCCTGAACGAACAGCGCGATTGATAATCGAGAGGGCTTGGCAGATAGTGGGAGGAAACTTGAAGGAGAGAAAAGAAAATGATTGTAGAAGTACACAGTAAAACAAAACAAAACAAATACTAGTGTTCATACATGTGTGCTTTCAGAACAATGAGCCTGACTCAGAGCCTCAGACTAAGTGAGGGAATGGTGCCAGGGATGGCGGTGGGCCCGGGATGGGTGCAGTCCAGCAATGAGAGCGGCCTAAGTCGGAGGTGGTGCTAAGGAAATGGGGGCAGTGTGGCCAGCAGCAGAACCGATGCCCGATTGTTGTGATAAGCCTGACCATGACAAAGGCCCAGGCCCATGTTACGACTATCTCCAGAGTTCACACTATGTCTTTTCTCTCTCTCTTTTTGCTTCACTTATCGCCTCTACTGTGTCTTCACTTTGTATCTTAGATCTCAGGCAATTTCCCGTCTTGTTTCACATTGCCGATGATCTGACATTCTCCTCTCTGAGTTATCCCTATCTCTGTTCTTATCTTCTGACTCATGATGACGTCATTGCTTCATCAGCTATCTGTCATCATTCATTCTCTGACTCATGATGACACCTTTGCTTCATCATCCATCTGTCATGTATGATTAATCCTCTACAGCTTCTTACTCATCCTTACTGTGGATGACGTGTTCCTTCTTTGTGATTCCATCATATTCCATCTCTTTAGTACTTAAAGACAGTCTTGTCATTTGTAAACTCTAAGCTAGAGCTACTTGAAATATCACCTAGTTCTCAGCCAACCCTTGAGTCCCTTTGTCCCTCAGTCCCTTTGATCCTCTACCCTCTTGGGTGTGTCCTTAGTCCTTAGTCCTTGAGTGACACAACTCTTTGTGAGTTCCTCCTCGAAGTACACTTAGTCTTAGGATCTCGCCAGGCATTACACTTGCTCGGCCAATCCTTTGTCTTAGCCTTCATTCTCCAAGTCTACATCCGACCCTATCCGGGCCAGCTGTAACAAAAGCTCTAGCTTCTCTCTGCGGTCACCATCACTGTGAACCGCCCCCACCATCACGTCTCGAACACCCTACCAAAGATTGGAGCAGAACATCCCCTCCATCTCTCGAAACCCTTTAGCCACTTTGTCCCACCAGCACTCTTTGTCCACCTCTTCTTGGAGAGGAGAAACCTCAGTCCCTGACTCCCCAGACGTTCCTCCTCAATGCTCTAGTGATGAGGACAAGACAGACTTAGACCTTCCCCTTCTATCCAACAAAGAACAGGAAGAAACCCTTTCCCTTGATACTGAACTCGCCCACCAGCTCTCATCTAGCTTAGTCCTCCCTCAAGCCCCCACTCCCCCTTCCCCTTCCCCTTACACCCCTAGCGGAAACATCTTCACTTCTCAGAGCCCCATCCTAGTACCCAGACCCCGATCATCTTCTACCACCATGTCCCTATCGAACTCCGCATCTCCCCATCAGAATCCTACGATGGCAATCATAAAAACGCTCTACCCTGGTTACGATCAATATCTAGGTACCTGCTTATCAATGAGGAGATCTATAACAGAGACAATAGAAAGGTCTGCTATGCCCTCTCCTTTATGAAATCCGGAAACACCGCTACCTGTGCAGATACCTATACCGCTAAATTCATCGACGCTGGGAAGACTAGCTTAGGAACTTGAGCAAACTTTGTCTCAGAATTCAAAGCAAGCTTCGAATACTCCAATTCCGCAGCTAACACCCTTGCCTGGTTAACCACCCAGAGGATGATCAAGAAATCCCCTGGGAAGTACTCTATGTCCCTCGCTCAGTATATCTCCCAATTTCAGAGCAACATTGCCACTTTCAAGGTGACCAAAGAATCTATCCTTTTCCACTACTTCTCCTCAGGCATTCCTCCTTCCTTATCCAGAAAGATCTACCTCATGGAGAAAGTCCCCACCACCATCGCTGAATGGTACTCTCACACTCAGAGGATTGATGACCAACAATGTCGAGCTTTCCTTACCTTCCAGCAACACAAAGGACGTTCCTTCATTAACCCTTTCACCCCTACCCACTTCACCTCTACCAAAGAACGGGACCCTAATGCCATGGATGTTGACGCTGTCCGCATTCCTAAACTTACCCCTTCAGAGAGAGAACAATGTTTCAAACTGGGACTCTGTCTTCGCTGCAGAAAGGCAGGACACAATGCTGCCTCCTGTTCCACATTTGCGACCAACTCTTCTTCATTCAAAGGAACAACCAGGAAGGTCACTAAAGCTGAAGAAGAGGACTTGCCTAAACTAGAAGAGATCGAGGATGACAATGACAATGAAAAGGTTGTAGGAAAAACCTCTTTCTCTCTGGATTTTTAGAAAGGAAACCTCGTTCGACGCAAGGTTCTCCTACTGCTACATGTGCACCTGTACTAGTATCCTCTTCATCCAAAGCAATGAAGATTCCCATCTCACTAGTAACCCCCTCGCACTCCCTTAAAGTCGTTGACACCTCTGCTCTCATCGATAGTGGTGCAGAAATCTCCTACATTGACTAGGCCTTTGTCCAAAAGCATAACCTCCCTCAAGATCGCCTCCCCATACTCATCAGAGTCCGCAATGTTGATCAGTCCACCAACCAAAAAGGAGATATCCTCTTCTCCACCACCCTCTTCGTCAATATTGGAAAGGTTAACCAAAAGGTCACCTTCCACGTCATGGACTGCAGAAACGAGAACGTTATCCTGGGACTTCCTTGGCTTAGGAATGCCAGCCCCACCATTGACTGGAATAGACAAACTCTCGCCATCCCAGAGTCCATAGACCAATCTGCGGATTTATACCAGCTACACATTGCTGATCTCAAATGACACAACACCCACTTCCCCCGACCAACTCCAAATAACCCCTTGAAAACCAAACCATCCCGCCACGTCGAAGTCCATTCCACTCATGACAGGAAGCTCTATCGTTTCCTTGGGTTTGAGACTGAGTCTCAATTCCTCGAAAGAGCTACTGTTAACAGAGTCCTCTGCCAAGTAATGAGATGTGGTTCTCATTTTATTCCTAAAGGATCCCCCTTAGTCGCTCGCCTCACCACCACTACCAATCTCGCAATTGAAGTGGAGAAATCTAAACCCAAGACCGCCCTCCCCCCGGAATACGCTGCTTTCTCATCCGTCTTCTCAGAGGAAGCCTTATCATGTCTCCCACCCTCTCATCCTTATGACCATGCAATAAACCTCGACGACACCTTTGTCCCTAAAATTGGGAAAGTATACCCCCTCTCCCCTGACAAACAAAAAGCCACGGAAGCCTTCCTAGAAGAAAACCTTCGTAGCAGAAAGATTAGACCCTCCAAGTCCCCTCAAGCCTCCTCTTTCTTCTTTGTGAAAAAGAAGGACGGCAAACTCCGCCCTTGCCAGGACTACCAATATCTCAACTCCCATACCACCCGCAATGCCTACCCTCTTCCCCTTGTCTCGGACCTCATTGATAAACTCAAAGGAGCTAAGGTCTTCACCAAGTTTGACATTCAATGGAGTTATAACAATGTTTGCATCAAAGAAGGAGATCAGTGGAAAGGTGCCTTCATTATCCATAAAGGCCTCTTCGAACCTATGGTCATGTTCTTTGGCATGAATAATTCCCCTTCCACCTTCCAAAGATTCATGAACAATTCCTTCCGTGATATGATTGCCAAAGGGTGGCTTGTCATTTACATGGATGATCTCCTGATCTTCTCCTCTGACGACGCCTCTCATTCCGAGCATACTAAACGTGTCCTCCAAAGGATGACGGAACTGGATCTCCATCCTCGTCTCGAGAAATGTAACTTCGCCACTGCCAAATACCTAGAGATGATTGTCAAATGTGGAACTCTATCGTCGCTTCATTGATCACTACTCTGACATCGCCCGCCACCTCATCAACCTCACTAAGAAAGACAAACCATGGAACTGGTCTGTGGCTTGTCAATCTTCTTTTGACTGTCTCAAACAATTCTTCCTTTCCAAACCAGTCCTCTGTCTTCCTGATCTCTCCGCCCTATTTGCCATAGCCACCGATGCCTCTCGCAACACCACTGGAGCAATCCTTCTCCAAACCAACTCCAATGGCGATTGGCATCCATGTTCATATCTCTTCTAATTCTTCATCCCTGCGGAACATAATTATGACATCTATGATCGAGAACTCCTTGTGGTCATTCGGGCCCTCAAAGCCTGGTGCCAATACCTTCGTGGTTCCCCTTTTCCTGTCCAGGTTTTTACAGACCATAAGAACCTCACCTTCTTTCATAGTCCCCAACATTTGAACTGTCGTCAGGCTCACTGGCTTCTTGATCTCGCCAACTTCAACCTTAAAATCACTCATGTCCTGGGATCTGCACTCGCCGGGCCTGATGTACTTTCTTGCTGACCAGATAAACTCTCCATCTCCCCTGACAATGAAGATGTGACCCTCCTTCCCCTATCTCTCATTGTTCAGGTCATCGATACTACCCTATGTGATCTCATTTCCTCCGCCTCCAGTGACAATGTCCTTGTCCGCAATGCCCTCCAAGCCCTCAATGGCACTATTCCCCCTGCCTTCCGCTCTCATCTCTCTGACTGGCAGGTTGAAGGTGGTCTCCTCACCTACCAAAACCATGTTTATATCCTTGATTCTGGTTCTCTCCGCTGCGATGTCATCACTCGTTCCCATGACCACCCCTCTGCCGGTCACCCTGGCTATCTTAAGATCCGCCAGCTTGTTGCCACCGAGTATTGGTGGCCAGGCCTTGTACATTCACATTTTGTTCATAAATATGTCGAAGGTTGTTCCCTTTGCCAGCAATACAAGGCAAACACGCACCTGACTGTCCCTCCCCTCGCCCCAATTAAATCCACCTCCTCCTATCCCTTCCCACAGATCTCTTGTGATCTTATCACCGACCTTCCCTCTTCCTCCGTATTTGACTCCTTGTTGGTCGTGGTCAACCACGGGCTTACAAAGGGGGTGATTCTCTGTCCTACCAAGAAAACCATCACTGCCGAAGAAATCGCCACTCTTTTCTTTCATAAAGTCTACAAACGCTTCGGCCTATATGACAAGATTATATCTGATCAAGGCCCATAGTTTACCTCTTCCTTCACTAGAGAACTCGGAAAGGTCCTCAGATACAACCTCTCCTTATCCACTGCTTATCATCCTCAAACTGATGGAGAAACTGAACATGTCAACCAAGAGGTTGAGACCTACCTTTGGATCCTTTGTGGAGATAACCCCACCACATGGTCTGATCTGATCACTCAAGCAGAGTTTGCTCACAATCATTGCCTCTATTCTGTAACCAGGAAATTCCCCTTCTTCCTAATGATGGGATTTGAACTCCGTCCCCTCCCTACTGTCATCACCAAAACCAATCTCCCTGCAATTAACTCCTGACTCAAAACCCTTTCTGCTGCCTGAGACAAAGCCCTCACCGCACACGAGCTCGCCCGACAAGTTATGTCTGCTAGAAATGGTAGAGGATTCATTCCATTCTCCAAGGGAGACAAGGTCTGGCTCGAGGCCAAGAACCTCAAACGAGATCTCACCTCTAGGGAGTTTGCTCCGAAACGAGAAGGACCTTTTACCATCACTCAGGTCCTATCTCCCATCACCTATCAGCTGCGCCTCCCTAAAACATGGAGCATTCACAATGTGTTCCACGCCTCTCTCTTATCACCCTATCGTGAAAACCCTGTACATGGTCCGAACTTCCCCACCCCACCTCCTGATCTTATTGAGGGCGAAGAAGAGTTTGAAATACTTCGGATCTTGCATCACAAGGGTCCCCTTAATAACTGTCTTTATCTGATCTGATGAAAAGGATACACGGCCGAAGAAGACACCTGGATCCCAGAACGAGAACTAAAACACACCAAAACAGTCCTCCTTGCCTATAAGAAAACCCATCCTGTCACATTCCCAAAAACAAACCCTTTGTCCTAAATACCATCCCTTCGTCTTTCCCCAAAAATGTCCAGCTATGTTCCCTCTGATTCTATTTCTTCTATAACTTCCGTTTCTCTTTCCCCACCTTCTTCTCTATGTAATTCTCCTTCTCCTACCAGTCCTTTGGCTCAAGGGCATCTCCCTAGCCCTCTTAGTGGACAACATCTGGGTCCGGACAATCTCGACTCTCCTCCTTCCTCCCCTACCACCCAGACTCTAGACAATGAACCTGCTATCCCCTGGCGCATTGACTCTCCTCCCCTTCCTGCTCGCTTGAACGTCTATCATATACAAGCCATCAATATCCCCCTCTATGCTAGTAAGCTCAGGACTGATGATGCCTCCCCCGAGGATTTTCAAAAACTTTGCCTCTATCTACAGGATGCTCATTATACCAAGGAAATTTACACCTATGTGAATGTCAAGTCCCCTCTTCACTCTCTGTGTAATGCTTACATCCATGCCTCTCGCCTTGGAGGCATTGCTTCCAATTTAAGAAATTCTTCTGACTCACATGTAGCCTTCCTCTCCTCCCAGATCATCCTCACTCACAAAGCGATCAATGAACACCTCCTCTCCACCATGCATCAGCTCGGAATGACTGAGTTTGTCACCAACCTCGATCACTTTCTGGCTGAGATGACCCTTTATTCACCCCCTCTTACTATTCCCTTCTCCCCTCCTGGCCTTCCTCGTCCCCCTCTTCACGATCATATTCCCGCAGAAGTAGAAGCAGTCAGTCTGCAGGCAATCCTCCCTTTTCCCGCCGAAACCCCTCCCTTTTTCATCCCCTCCCCACCCCCACCTTCTCCTCTAGGGTCTGAAAAGATCAAGGCAGCAGTAGACGCCATCGAGGCGGTCCACAATTCAGTATTGGTGACCAGCAAGGATGAGGAACACCTGGAGAATATTGATCCCACTTACCAGTTCCCTCCCTCTTCTCCCTCTCTCGCATCAACCCCCTCGGCATCCTCTCTTCTGTTAAACGCCAGAGAGGAAGCCATCATGAACTTGGCAGAAGTGACACTCAATAGGGAACTCGACCTCCCGGTGGATCGAGCTCACAGGTTTTACCACAAAGCCTGCTTCACATGCAGACATCTTAGCCACATCTGCATTGATTGACCCCACTACAAATGTCCCCTCTGCCTCAGAACCGCTCCCGGACACCCACAAGGAGCTTGTCCCCTTAGACAGCATGCTCCTCGACCCTCTCCCTCTGCCTCCTCCTTGACCTCCTCCTCTTCTCACTCCTCCTATTGACCGGCACAATCTGGCCGAGGTTGCACTAGACCTTTTCGTCCTCTTTGAGGATCTGCCTCATCTCACTGCGCTCGCCCTCCTCCTATCCATTCTCCCCTCGTCAGTCGCTCTCTATCCCCAGACTATAATTATGACCAAGAAGACATTTACAATGGCGAAGTGGATGCCAACATGTGTGGTGAACATTCTTGGACAGGGATTGACTACTAAAGCTTGGGTCGGTGACTTCAAGGCTACAAGGGGGGTAATGTTACGACTGTCTCCGGAGTTCACACTATGTCTTTTCTCTCTCTATTTTTGCTTCACTTATCGCCTCTACTTTGTCTTCACTTTGTATCTTAGATCTCAGGCAATTTCCCATCTTGTTTCACATCGCCGATGATCTGACATTCTCCACTCTGAGTTATCCCTATCTCTGTTCTTATCTTCTGACTCATGATGACGTTGTTGCTTCATCAGCTATCTGTCATCATTTATTCTCTGACTCATGATGACGCCTTTGCTTCATCATCCATCTGTCATGTATGATTAATCCTCTGCAGCTTCTTACTCATCCTTACTGTGGATAATGTGTTCCTTCTTTGTGATTCCATCATATTCCATCTCTTTAGTACTTAAGGACAGTCTTGTCATTTGTAAACCCTAAGCTAGAGCTACTTGGAATATCACCTAGTTCTCAGCCAACCCTCGAGTCCCTTTGTCCCTCAGTCCCTTTGATCCTCTACCCTCTTGGGTGTGTCCTTAGTCCTTAGTCCTTGAGTGACGCGACTCTTTGTGAGTTCCTCCTCGAGTACACTTAGTCTTATGGTCTCGCCAGGTGTTACACTTGCTCGGCCAATCCTTCGTCTCAGCCTTCGTCCTCCAAGTCTACATCCAACCCTATCCGGGCCAGCTGTAACAGCCCAGGTCCATCCATGTTTGCCATGGGCATACCCATCTCTTTTATTGCCCGGGTATACTTCAGTCACTTGTTGAGCAAGTCTATCTCAGAAGTGAATGTCTGCTGCTCAACCTCCTTTACCCTGAGCTCCAACACCTTCAACTTGTATTGCTGCTTGAAGTATGACTTGGCATTGGTTGCTTTATCATTGATGACTGCCTGTTGAACATCAAGCTCTCATTTGCACAAGGCATAATTGTACTTGAGTGCTGTCTGTGAAGATCTAGCATGCAACCCCTCCAGAGCACCACTTGTCTTCTCCAATTCATCGAATTTTGCACTGAGAGAATGCTTGGATCCTGAACTCATCATAGTCTTCTTAGTACTAGTGGTTGATATGGCTCTATTGGACCAACTGCTCTGCATACTTGCCACCGAGTGACTAGAGCTCGGTGGTCGTGAGTACGGGGTGGGTTTTGTGAACACATTGCATCCCTCTCATACAAGTGTTTTGCCTTTCATTGTGGCACTGAATCTGGAAGACTGGGAGGATGGCCCAGGTGCCTGACACTCAAACTGCATGATGGGTTTATCAAATCAGAAGGTGGACTCAGAGAGGGGCCAACTGATGTACATACCATGGAGTGGGTTGAGATGACAGCTCTAAGTCAAAGGTCATAGGGGGTAAAGAAGTTCTATGACTTCTTTGTGCGCAGCTGAGGGGATGTATGTTCCGATAGAACACTCCAAGAGGAAGTGGGAATTAATCTCTAGTAGGAAACTTACTAGGGAAATTGAGTAGCTTGCTTGAAAAGTAACTTGAAAGTATTTGAGAGTAGTTGTGATGAGAGTAAGGAAGAACAAGTTGTAAAAGTGTCAGATTGAATGGACCAGAGGGTCCATCTTATATACTACATGACTATTTGTACATGTTATGGTATATAGAATGTGATGGAACATTATGTAAGAGTTCTAGCCAATAGCGTATAAGACTCTGTACATGATGTATAATCACTGAGTCATATCTGAGTCATAAGCACAGCATATGAGTCATGATCAGTAAGCTGATCAGTAAGCAAAATAATATGGTATGAGTCATCATAGAAAATGAAAAAATAGTCTAGAAGTAAGTTCTAGACTGCTGACTAAACAATCACATGACTGTTACAGCTGGCCCGGATAGGGTCGGATGTAGACTTGGAGGGAAGCGAAGACTAAGGACGAAGGACTGGTCGAGCAAGTGTAACACCTGGCAAGACCCTGAGACTAAGGATACAATGAGGAGGGTCTCACAAAGAGCCATGTCACTCGAAGACTAAGGGACTAAGTACACACCTGAGAGGGCAGAAGATTGAAGGAACTTCAGAGATGAAGGACTCGAGGGATTGCTGAGAACAAAATGATATTCCAAGTAGCTCTAGCTTAAGGTTACAAAGTAACGAGACAGTTCTTAAGTACTACTGAGATGGAATGTGATGGAATCACGAGGAAGGGATATGTCATCTACAGTATGGATGAGTAAGAAGCTATGGAGGATCATCAGCAAATCACTTTGATCTCTAGAGAGCTAGACAGTGCTTCATAGTCTTATAGCACCCTAGCAAGGTCCAAGCTGGACAGCACTATGAAGTGCTATGGAGCAACCCATTTGCTATGGGTTGCTTTGCCTCTTGGGAGCTGGGACTCTATGGAGCTATGGTTGCTATGGGTTGCTATGGGACTTGGTACCTAGCTATGGATTGCTATGGAAATATGTGGCAGTGCATGGTTCTATGGACATATATAGATGGCTATAGAAATTGGTTATTGCTAGTGAAATCTCACACCAAATTTTAAATGCAATCAAAATCAAAATCAAAATTCAAGACAAGCTACATACATGATGTCTACTACAATGTAAACTACATAATACCCATCAACTTACTTTAGATCCTATTGAAAAAAAAGACAAAAGATACTCACTCAGAGTCATACATCAAAAATAGAGTCAATGACTTACCCAGATAAAGAGCACATAGTCTAAAAGCCTGAAACAGAATCAGTAAGTTATGAACTAACAATACTAGAAACTCACTGATTTGAATTATATACATAGTTTAAAAACAAAAATCTGTTAGTTGAAACTTCAGGATCAAATGTATATATTGAAACTCACTTAGAAATAATGGATTATGAATGGTAAGTGGGGAATAGTATAAGTAGTGGACAAGAGATGTTGAAGTGTAATGAAATGTTGAAGTGTGGAAGAGAGATGGTAGTAGTTGAGGGAAGAAAGAGTGTGGGAATTAAAATTGAAGAGTGCTGGCTTTAAATTCCTGGTGGCTGCTGACTTTGAAATTTTACAATTTGTAAGTAACACAACACAAATATGGTAAGTTATGTCAGCAACACAACACAAACTCTGCTAAGTCTTTCTACTACATTGCCTGACATATTTGGCTACACATCTTGCTACAGACTAACCAGACACTAACTATACATAACCAAGCACACTCCCCCAGATATAACAAAGCTGGAATCCTAACAAGATACTAACCAATCAGGACCAGGCACACTAACCAGGCATAATAATGCAGGAATCCTAACCCCAACTAACCAAGCATGAAGAATCCTAACCAGACACTAACCAAGCATGACCAGGCACACTAACCAGACATAAAAAAGCATGAATTCTAACCAGGAATAACAAAGTAGGACTCCTAACCAGACACTAACTAAGAGACTAGGCACACTAACCAGACATAACCAGATATGACTTCTAACCAGACACTAACCAAGCTTGTCCAGGCATACTAACCCCAACTAACAAAGCAGGGATCCTAACCAAACACTAACAAAGCATTTTTGAGGCACTCTAACCAGAACTAACAAGGCAGGAATCCTAACCAAGTCCTAACCAAGCACTAACCAGACACTGACCAAGAGTGTAGTTCACAAATTTGTACCATGGGAATTATGTGCTGAGGGATGGCTGTATCGGAGGTAGAGTGGTTGAATACTGTTCATATGAACCACGGATCATGTGATTCAGTGCAAGGCCAGGTGAGCTATAACCATTTTAGTATCAGATGTCATTTTCGAAGAAATTGTGATTGATCAGATTTGCTTATTGCATCCAAAGGCGTTCGATCCGCAATTTGCCACCACTGCATGATATGTGGAGGGGATGCATAGCCACCAGCTCAGCATTAGATCACCAGGATCAGACATCACACTGCTGAGATATAGCCATTTTTGAGATTTATGGTGATAAAACATAGATTAGCTTCTGTGAACTGAATAAGCGGTGGCAAAAATCGGAAAAAATCAGTGATTATGGAAGTCAATCATAGGAATCTTTTTTTAGTCTGGGTTAGGAGACAAAACATTGTTTAGTCTTGGTTAGAAGGCAAAGATTGGTTAGGACTGGTTAGGAGGCAACACAATGTTAGTCTGGGTTAGGAATATTGGCAAATATATTAGTTAGGACTGGTTAGGAGGCAAAACAATAATAGGGGGGGTTAGGGATATTAGCAAAGACATTGGTTAGATGTGGTTAGAAAGCAACAATGTTAGGGGGGGTTAGGGATATTGGCAAAGATATTGGTTAGATTTGGTTAGGAGGCAAACAATGTTAGGGGGGGTTAGGCATTGGCAAAGACATTGGTTAATCTTCGGTAGAAATTAGCGAACCCTAGGAAGGATCTGACGTCTCTAAGTTTCGCGGGTGTGGGCCAATCAGCAATCCCTGCCAGTTTTACAGGGTCCATAGCCAGTTGTCCTGGTTTTACAATCATTCCCAGGTATTCCACTTCGGAAGTGGCAAAGTTACATTTCTCGAGTTTGAGATGGAGATCCAGTTCCATCATACACTGAAAAACCCGTTTGGTGCATTTTTCATGAGTGGTTGTATCAGGGGAGAAAATCAAGAGGTCGTCCATGTAAATGACAAGCCATCCTTCAGCGATGAGGTCACGGAACGAGTCATTCATGAAGCGTTGGAAGGTGGCAGGGGAGTTGGTGAGACCAAAGAACATGACAGTGGGTTCGAAGAGGCCTTTGTGATTGTTAAATGCTGCTTTCCATTGGTGGCCATCTTTGATCCTAACATTGTTGTAACCCCATTGAACATCGAACTTTGTAAAGACATTGGCCCCTTTGAGTTTGTCGATGAGATCGGAGATGAGGGGGAGGGGATAGGCATCGCGGACAGTGTGTTTGTTGACATATCAATAGTCCTGACATGGTCGGAGTCCTCCATCTTTCTTTTTGATGAAGAAGAAGGGGGAGGCTTGTGGTGAGTTGGAAGGACATATCTTTCTAGCTTTGAGATTCTCCTCAACGAACGCTTCTGTGGCTTGACGTTCTTTTGGGGTCAAGGGGTAGGCTTTTCCTATTTTTGGAATGAAAGACTCGTCAAGATTGATCTCGTGATCGTAAGGTCATGATGGGGGAAGGTGGTCGGCAGATTCTTTGGAAAAGACCGGGAAGTATGTCGAATATTCTGAAGGGAGAGTGACTTTAGGTTTAGCCTTGTCTGCCTCAATAGCCAGCTTGGTGGCAGTAGTGAAGGCTTTGATGGTGGTCAAAGGTATTTGAGCAAAGCATTGTCCATATTTCATAACTCTATTGATCATATAGTGTGTTCTAGCCTGGGTAGGGAAGCAGTGGCCAGCCCAGTTGTCAAGGTAGTCATATAGTCGTTCATCGTGGACAGGATCGGAGTCGATGTGTTGAGTTGTTTTGGGGATAGGAGGTGGTGATCTGAGTTTGGCGGCATGTCTTAGATGGTCCTCATTGTAAAGGGCATTGAGTTGGGCTGTTTCATTGCATGAAGTTTTAATGGCGATAGTTCATTCTTTCCAATTGATAGTGGGATTGACCCTTTGGAGCCAGGAAAGCCCGAGGATGACATTTTCTTTCCCGCAGTGCATGACATAGAACTTTACTTTCTGGAGGATCCCAGCGGTTCGGATATATAAGGAGCAGGTGAACTTTATGTCTCCGTTTTTATTCATGGATTGGTCGACGTTTCGAACAGGGATAAGGTGGGGGAGTCGTTCCTTCAGGAGGTGGTGCTTGTTAACAAAGTGCCAATCGATACAAGAGATATCGGCTCCAGAGTCGATAAGAGCAAAGGTGCTGACGTCTTTGAGATCACGAGTAGGGACAATGAGGTGAAGAGGAATGTGGATTGATTTCATTTGTTTATCAGCTACAAGTACATTGGTTTGAGATATGGAGGGGACTTGCATCAGGGAAGGCCTCTGTTCTAAAAATCCATAAGGGAAACTTTGTGAACATCAAGTTCTTCATCGTCCTTGATCTCTTGGAGTTGAGGGACAGTGTCTTCTTTGACCTTTCAGACTTTCTTTTTGAAAGGTTTAGTTGAGGGGAAAGTAGGACAAGTGGTGGCAGAGTGACCTCCTTTGTGACATCTAAAACAAAGTTTCTGTTCAATGCATCGCTTCTTCTCCTGGGGAGTCATCTTAGGAATGCGAACAGCATCGACATTCATTGCATTGGGGTCTCTCTCTGTTCTGGTGGAGGAACCATTGGAGTAGGAGAAGAAGGAGGATGGAATCTTCTTGTTGCGGTTGGCCACATTGTCTGCTCGGTCCCATTGGGTTTTCAAATGAATGGCTTTGGTGTACCATTCAGAGATCTTTGTAGGAGGTGTGTCCATAGAGTAGATGCGACGCATGAGAGAAGAGTAGAGTCCAGAAGAGAAGTATCCAATGAGGACGTTGTCAGAGGTGATTCCACTTAGGGCTACTTGGTTTTGAAATTCGGATATGTAGGTCGTGAGGGAGGATTTTTTGGTCATTCTGGTTGAGGATAGCCAGGTGATGGCATCAGCTTTGGTATTCCATTCAAAGCTGGTAGGAAAGCTTTGGGCCTTATCCCATTCCCTTCATCGAATCCCTCTACATGATGCTTACACTTTAGTGAGGAGGAGTGTTGAGAATCATGGATTCATTTCATTTCCATACCATGATTCCTAGTAGCGTTACTCTAATGTTACTGACTAGTCACCCAGCATGACTCAGTCGTGACTCATTCTATATGACTCACTTATCACTTATCTCTCTTATCTTTACTTACGCTATGCATATTACTCATCACTTAGATAAGGCTTTAACGCCATTGGACGATAGCAGTATCTTACTGCGGATGACTCATGACTTCGTCATCCTTCCATGACCTTCCATAGAGTTCTATCTCTATTTCC
>JBBPOS010000574.1:0-17812 GCA_038091575.1 Leccinum subgranulosum
CCAGATTGAAATCGAGCGTCGCCAACATCGTCGCGATGCTCGTCCAGACCGACGCGTCGGCAGTGTGTCGTCCTGCAAAAGAGAAACAACCTTGTGCATGAGCAGTTACCTTGAGTTCGGCATGGATGGACCAACCTGGACAGACTCGTCTCCCGAACCCAAAGACGTACTGAGGCTCATCGTCCGTCAACATCCCTTCGGCATCCAAGAATCTCTCGGGAATAAAATTCTCTGCATTGGGATACCGAGCTTCGTCGCGCGACATGGCCCTAGATGACAGTGAATCGCCATGTCGCAACTCCTACCACGACCACAGAGGTACATACCATGCGTTAGCAATGACGGTTGCGCCTGAGCGGACCGTTTATTACCAAGCAGATGAGTAGTAGTGCATGCTCAGAACATACCTTCAGGAATACAGTATCCCTTGTATACATCGTCGGTGATGACCGAGTGCGGAACTCCTTTACGAAATTAGCCAAATGGGCTTCAAAAACATTGGCAGGCATGCATGTACCTAGGGGAACGACAGGCCTCCATCGCAGTGTCTCTCGTACGATTGCGTCGATGTATGGCAAGTTCTGTCTGTCGTCAAACTCGGGCAGCCTACCAGTTCCTATCATTGCATCAATTTCGACCTGAGCGCGCTTCCACACGTGCGGGTTCTTGACCATTGCAAGCGCAAACGTCATCAATGTCGAGGCTGTCTGTATGTACCATGAGGGATATGCACGCTCTAAAAGGTATACCACAAACTGTTTCCGCGGAGCCTGTATGAAAATGACGAATAACCAATCGACGTATGCTCGTTTGCGTCAGCAAAATACTCACCAAGGAAAGCAGTCGCAGATGCATGTTTGAGGGCTGTTTCGTAGACAGGACGATAAGAACTATCCAGTTTCTCCATACGAGTGAGGTGATCTGCGACCATTGCATTGTTTGAGTAGTCCCCAGATTCCTGGGCGACAAAAGTCACGTCATGACTATTTTATTTCAGCGCGAAGAGGACTTACCATGCGCTTCTGAACGTATTGGTACGGAGTTTCAACCACCTTGTTTCTCAAGTCATATGCCACCTTCGCCTCACGTTTGATCCAGGACCCGGGAAGCCAATCCGGAACATTTAGCACTTGTCCCATTTAACTTGAACACATGCTATTACCAAATAACACTGTCAGAGAGCCACTCACGGAACGGGAATGTCTTAAGGAGGAGTGCCTTCTCGGAAGTCAATGCCGAGACGGAAGCTTCGAGGTAATTTTCGATAGTTGACACCATAGGGTCATTCCGGGGACTCGGTTCATAGTCGTACACCGCAGACATGGATACGGCTGCTGAGAACCTATGTGAACGAGTCGGGTCACAACCAAAAATGAACCAGAGTCTATAAAGTTCTCACGTCGCGAAATGAGATGGATACCCATCAGGCTCGTCCATCATATTCACAATCATCTGCCGGGCTCTGCGAAGCTGCATGGGACGGAAGCTCAAAGCAGATTCAGGGCGGAACGTTTGATGGAATATTCGGCGGCACAATCTCCAATGGTCACTATAGCGTGTGAACGCAAAGTTACAGTCATGACCATATCTACGAGGACGTCAGTCACCGGAAGTCGATCTCGAGGCTGGATCGTACGAAAAAAAAAACTAACTCACGGGTCAATAGTTGCGATGAAAGGACGATCAGAGTATATCTGGGATCGCTTCTCCAGAAGGTCCGTTGCGACGGAGGGTGAGTTCAGGATGACAATGTCGGAATCCATGAGCCTGAGATACATTATGTCACCTAGGCATTGTTAGAGTCAGGCATCTCAATCAGCATTCTACTCACCGTACTTGGCACGCCATTCTGTATAGGTCAACCAGGGTTCTTCTGTGTTAATCGAGAGGACGCTTCCAACGATGGGGAGTGGTGAAGGCCCGGGCGGGAGAGGATATCTCTTTCGCTCTGTACGAGCTTGAGCAATTCGTCGAACTATGTGCACAGCAACAACCGCGAGGGGCACCAACACTGCGAGTCGAGCAGTCGAAGTAGAAAACTCCATGGGTAGTGTCGCGAGTGGAAAGACAAAGATGAATGCTTCGTTATATAGTATGTGAGGACCTCTACATTACCCAAGGTCAATTATTGAGCTGGAAATATTTAGCCCCGAAACATTAGAAAGAAGTCAGCAGAGAGACATATTCGCAGACTCAACAAGAGAATTATGGATACCCATGAGCCGTGTTTGGCTGCTGATAACCCAGGTACCCACTACGACCCAAGCTTGACTCGGAAGAGCCAGCCTTCATGGCTGCCACACATCACTGAAATAGTATGTTCGTGACATGCCATTGGCCGATATGCCAACCGCTGTAAAGATATAGCTGCTAGATAACCCCTTGTGATGCCATATAATGCACGAATAATGTGGGTTCTTATCAACAACGGAATGTTCATTGCGCTGTCACACCCCTGCATGGTCAATTGAGGGAACTTTTAACTGCATTTGGCAAGTATGTCCGCCTGTACGTACTGTATCCACTCTTGCAAGCGGAGAGGAAGACCGAGACCGAGCTCGCGGGACAGAATGAATGAGCTATACTAAGAACAGTGCCGAGACTATGTGTGGAATTGTGCGTCGAGGGGGGGAAGCGGAAGGCCAGACTTCCGGACCCAGATGTGCCAGAGTGAGCGCGGGGGACCAGAATCGCATGTAAGGAAGGCAAAAGGGATAACGAGTATTCCCAACCCAGAGTTGGACAGAACTTGACTCGGATTTCCTCGTATAAAAATCACGACCAAATAGCGACGACGCGTGTGCATAAAGGTGAGCAAGATATCGATAAAATCGAGCGCTCAGGGCCCAGGGTAAACTGCGTGAGAGTGGATGAGCGTGCGTGTATGTCAAGCGATTTCGGAAGGTGTACCGAAAATGAACGTTAACGACTAGACATTCTGTGTATTACTTGAACCTGTACCAGCATGCTTTCCAAGTTGCGCTCAAAAGAGAGGAATGGTGAGTAGTACGTAGGCAAGGTCATCGATGAACGGCGCTGATGAGAGCAACAGAGCCGAGTAGGGCGGACAGCCCACTTTCCTTGAATGGCAGTCAGCAGGTGCAAGCATCGGCGACCAAGGAACTAGAGGTATCGATGGATATCCGGGAATCGAATGGACAAGGCTGGTCCTCCAACGCGAATCCAATCGAAATGGTTGCGCAAGATGAGATAAATTCGGTCGCTTTTCTTGCTGATGGGAAGCATGTCGTGGGACTCGTGGGGGAGGAAAAGGGAATGAAAATTCGACAATGGCGAGTGGAGGATGGCCAGGATGTGGGGAAGCCAATGGACGCTGGGGGTTTGATTTATGACCTGGCAGTCTCACAAGATGGCAAGTGGATTGTGTGTGGGACAAAGAGTGGTCTTGTGATCGTCTGGGATGCGACAAGCCACAAAAAGGTGACAGAATTCGAAGGACACGGCCGGGCGGTGTGTGCGGTGGACGTCTCGGCAGATGGGACGAAAATTGCGACAGGAGGAGCTGACAAGACGCTCAATGTCTGGTCGTCTCCCAATGGCAAGCGACTCTTCGGTCCATTCACACACAACTCTTCTGTGGTCGCAGTCAAGTTCTCTCCCAACGGACGATTAATCGCCACTGGTACAGAATCTGTTCGCATCTACGACGGCAACAACATCCTCGCAGACTTTTCAATTCAGGTCGGCTCGTGGTACAACGAATCCCTCGCCTGGGCCAGCGATTCCTACCGCCTCTTTGCCTTGTCCAAAGACGGCTACATTCACTGCGTGTCCACCAAAGAAACGCTCGCAAAATGGCGTATCCACAGCGACGACAATACAAGGTGTATTGCACTGGCATGCAACGACACAGTCGCAGCCTCCGCTAATTCATCGCTCTCACTCTGGGACACTAAGACACAGCAACAAATCGGGACCGCCATCCACCACTCCCACTCCATTTGGTCCATGACCATCTCGCCAAGCTGTGCCATTGCGACCGCTGGAGACAAGGCAATCACGCTGCGGAATCTTTATGACATCCTTCCCTCATCCTACCGCGACAACGTGAGTAACGCTACTCGTGTGAGATTGCATATTTATCATTTCGTTCTCGACCGCTCCAGGTGCGCTTGGAGCAAATCCGGTGCTTGAAGGTTGAAAAAAACCATCTCGAAGACACGATTCAGTCCCTACGCGTACGGGACTCCCGTCAAAGTACGTTTAACCGCTATATGACTCTGCTGTGTTGATATTCGTTTCCACCAGAGAACGATATAGCGACTCTCGAGAAAACTATTCAAGAACTGCGTACCCAGCTTGTTACATCTAACGAGGAGAAAGAGTACCTCTATGAAACCTCAAGTGCGTTCTCTCCGCTTTCTACCCAACTTCGATGACAATCCCATTTATCAGATCGCAAAATAACTCATCTCGATGAATCGGGCAAGGAACTCCGCAGCGTGCTTGTAGCATCTCAAGGCTCACTCGATCGATTAACCCAGACTATCAGGGCACTACGCGCTGACGTTGAGCTACCTGAACAGAGCTCGGGTGCGGTTCGAACCATCTCGACTGACGGTTCTCTGACTCGTCTCCAGTATTCATTGCGCAAAAAATAAATGAGCTTGAGCTATCTGTCCAGGAAGTCGGTAGCCGATTCGCCACATGCGAATGTGCCCTCCGTGGATATGACAAGAAGTATGAATGTGAAACATTGTACGCTGACGGCCGCGTATATGATGCTGTACTGCATATCGCGAACATCATGACCGAGGATATGTGGCATAGCGAACAAGTCGTCGTCCATTGGCTGAAAGGTAAGATTGTGCATCTTGTCCTAGAATAGTATATTCAATTCCTACCATCAGAATTCACGCACAGATGCGTATCAAGGCTTCAGGAGATTGGAGACGAGGCATTAAGTTTCCAGAAATATGATGAGGCTCTTTCAGCTTACTCCACTGTCTTGTCGCTCACTCCCTCGCCTCCGGAAGGCGTGCTGATGAGATGGGCGAGAACAGTTCTCATTCGTTGCTCAGCGAGTGAGGCATTGAGTACCGTGAAAAAGGTATGGTTGATTTCGTCTTTAAGAAGCCCATGATAATTTGCGTTTCATTCAGTTCAAGCTTCCCATGTTTCGTGTGCATCTGGCGGTCTGTAATGTTCTCGAAGGTGATGATCGTCTTATAGAGGCAGTCGAGTGTTTCCGAGCGATGAAAAATGAGGTATCAGAAAAATGAGGTATCAGAGACAAGCACCCTCGAGGAGCAACGGCAGTGGGAGCTCGGCGAGTAATCCTATTTCCACTTGTAGATTAATCTGAATATCTCTCCAGATTTTCGACAACGTTGTAGCAACAAACTGGAAAAGGAGGGTGATGCAGCAATGGATGCAAAGAACCATGATGCAGCCATCGAATCCTACTCAAATGCACTCTCACTTCACCCCACGAACATCAGTGATATCATACTGAAATGCTGCAAGGCGCGAGTAGGCTTCTTGGAGGATGAACTCATAAATGCCACCCAGGTAGATTGATTTGCAAAACACACCGAGTTGACAGCGCTGACAGTGACTGTACAATTAGATCACAGGACACGACCCATCAAACTACAAGGGGTACAAAAGGAAACATGCGCTATTACATAGCCTGGGGCGTTACAAGGAGGCATTCGACGCATTCGAGACGATGCTGTCGAGGATGGAGCATTCACCTGACCCACAAGTTCGGCGTGAGTCGTTGTCATTTATGTTGCACAGACGAGTGGGCTGATTTTGCGTCGACAGGAATGTGGGGCTGCTATCTCGACACCACACCACTCATTCGCCAAGTCGTTGAACAAACCATCCAAGACATACCCCGAGCACTGGTTAACACCACCACCGGTCGTCTCTACGATAAGGAAATGCAAGCGGCAGCTTTTAAACAAGCTCCCATATTCAATGAGTTACGGTCTTCTATGATTATCCGTGATCAGCTCGACTGTGCGCGCATCCAGAGGGAGGTGGAGAAGTTCTATGAATATGTGATGTTCTCGCACAAGTGGCAGCCACCCGAGCCATCATTCCAAATGGTTGAAAACGGCGTTATCTATGGACTACCCACATCCCCCACGATCGACAAACTCATCAATTTCTGCAAGCTCGTGCAGTCTCGCAGGTTCCGGTGGGCGTGGAGTGACACGTGCTGTGTTAACCAGAGCGACAAGGGAGTTCAGCAAGAATCAGTCGTTTCCATGTTCCAGTGGTATAGTCGTGCGGCACTAACAATCGTCCATCTTCTTGGAGTTCTCTCGGAATCACAGAAGCCTGGGTCTCTGTGGAAGAGCATCTGGAACACGCGCGGATGGACATATCAGGAGTACCACGCTTCAAGGGTTTTCCAATTTTACACAGAAGACTGGAAGCCATACCTTGGTCTGGAGATATTTAATCACAAGGAATCACCTATTATCCTTGCAGAGATGGAACGGGCCACCAAGTTTGCTACTCGGGCTCTCGCCACACTTCAGCCAGGGCTGACGAGGGTGCGCGAGAAGCTCTACCTGGCTTCGAAGCGCCAAACAACGCGGAAGGAAGATGTCGCGTACTCGCTGTTCGGTATCTTCAATGTCACCCTCCCAGTGATATACGGCGAGGGTAGCCAAGCAGTCGGTCGTCTCTTGGAACACATTCTCACACGGTCGGATAATGTCACAATTCTCGCTTGGACTGGGATCTCGGGCAGTAACCACAGCTATCTCCCTTTGAATCTCACCGTCTATGATCAAGTTGTTCCCCCACATGTCCCCCGACCTATCGAAGCCACTGAGATGGAGAGCATGACCATGGCCTTGCAGTCGTCGCTGCCTGATCACTCCTTGTCCCATCGGTTGTACGAGCAGCTATATGACCTCCCGCCTCTGTCGCTGGTCGCTGGTCGACTGCGACTTTCCGGTCTCGTTTTCCCTCTCAACGAACTCGAACGTCTCCCAGAACATGATTCTGATGCTCTCCTTCCTGTCTATCGCGCGAAAACGCCCGCTCTTGGTGAAGTACAGATCGAGACCACGGACAACTTGATAGGGATGGAGGGTTTGATACTCATTCATCCGTGGATCAGCCCTCTCATCGACGAGGATTTCTCGGGCATCATTTCTCAATTTGATCTTGCTGCTCGTGCACTGCGGCTTGTCGTTCGGCTCAGACAGCCATTCGGTGCGCTGTTGCTCGCCTCGCAGAGTCGCGTGGAGTACAAACGTGTTGCGACAAACAGTTTTATCAAGGTGCAGATCCGGGCAGAGACACCGTTGGAGGAGTTGATCAATAGCGTGCGTACGGTCGACGTGCAGTAGTCGTAGATTGTTCATGGCTTTGGTTGTTGTGGACTTAATCCGGGGAAAAAATGCTACACGTATAATGAAAACCTTGGAAAAAAATACGTGCAATACTAGGACCGTACTACTACATTGAACTCTCAGACCAACCAGACTAACTGCAGGGGAAAAAAAAGAAGTGTTATCTGCATGTCTGAGAGCTGTGATTGGAGAAAAAGACACGAACAATACGAAAACATCATTAGGCGATGTGGTCCGCTGCAGAGAGCTGATGGTAAACACAGTAGATCACAGCTTTGACGATGCAACTCGCTCAACAAGGCGCGCAAGCTTTTCTGGGCTTACGTTCTCGTGTCGTGGCTTGGTTATGCATGGAACATCTTTAGGGACCCTAGTGAAGTAGGTCAAAACGAGGTCAGACGCTGGCCGGAATCGGGACGCACGAGGAGATCCCTGAGGTCCATTCCACATTAATACCGTCCGGGCCCGGATCCCACGAAGGTGGCGCTTCGAACCGGAAGACAGCGAGCATAGAAACAATCGAGATCCAGAGCGACGCGTCTGCAACGTACCTCCCGACGCTGGCAGTTGTAAGATTAAAAAACCATGAATCAGAAGCACAGACAAACACAAGAGACGTACCAGACACGTCGACCGAATCCGAACGCAAACGATAGTTGATCGACCGATCGAGTTTTCTTGCCTAAAAACCGCTCGGGTTTGAACTTTTCTGGTTCGGGAAAATTGACTGGATCTTGTGACATTGCCCTTGTGAACAGGTCAGTTCATGGGGAGATCGAACTGTTCATCGCATATGTACCACGCATTCGCAATCACCGTCGCTCCTAAACACGAGTGATGCCGTTAGTAGTGCCCTCAACGCAGAAAGGAATGATTGACCTCTGGGGATATTATATCCTTCATAGATGTCATCGTCTATAGCTGCATGCGGAATACCTTCCGACAATCGTATGTGGTTCTGAACTCAGATACATCATATTGTACCACTCAGTCTACTTACCTAGAGGCACAGCTGGGTGCCACCGTAATGTTTCCTTGACTACAGCCTCAACGTAGGGGAGCGAGAATCGATCGTCCCAATAAGGCAGCCTTGGCAGTCCAACTCCAATGACAGAATCGATCTCAGCCTGAGCCTGGGCTTGCACATCAGGGTATATGATCATCGCCAAAATAAAGACCATGAGAGTGGAATGTGTCTAGAGGCAGTGTGATCTCAATGGAAGGTCTCCGGCGCTATGCAAGTATGGCTTCCTACCGTTTCAGACGCAGCTCATTGTACGTGGTTTCAGCACAGTTTATTCTAACAATTTCAGAGGGAACTTACCGATATAAGCAGTCGCGCAAGCTTCCTTCACTACCTGTTCGAGATAGGCTGTACCAGCTTCTGTGTGCGTCCCGTTCCGTATTCTTAGCAGGGCATCTGATACCATAGACGGATTCGCTGTGCCTTCCGCCTACAATGCAACCCGGATGTCGTTCGTTAGTCTGATATCGCACCACTTTATGCAAATGACCGGGTACTAACCATGCTGTTTCTTACACATTCAAAGGGTGCTTCTACCCATCCTGCGATGGTCTTCCGGAAACTGAGGGCCTGGCGTTTGAAATCGGCGCCAGGGGACCAAGTGGGAATATGCATTACTGATTTTGGAAAAGGTATAGCTCATCAGTAAGGCTCTCAAACCACTCTGTCAGTCCATAAGTACAGACCACTTACGGAAAGGAAGGGCGGCTATAATAGCAGTCAACTCTGGACGCATTTCCTTTTGTCCGATTTCTAACGCGCGCTCGATATGGGCTACGATTGGATCATCTTTGCTCGTGACTTCGTAGTCATACACGATTGACATGATCGTCGAGATACTGAACCTATCGATGACGGATCATCAAAGCAACTGATGAACTTGCATAGAAGTACCTTACATTTGCAGGTGCTTGGGAAGATTGGGAGGATTAGATACCAAATGCATGATCAAATCATGTGCTTTCTGTAACTGGAGATGACGAAATGATGGTACCGCACTCTGATGTAATGCTTGGTGGAAAATTCTGCGGTGAAGCCGCCACAGGTCACCATACGGTAGAAATATAGAGGCGAATTTCGTTCCGAGACTGTTCCAGACTCAATTAAGAGGTAAAATGATAGAAAAAGGGAAGTGAGCTCACAAATCTCCCATGACTTTGAGAACTGCCGGGCGATCAGAATAATTCTGGGACCTTCTGGTGAGAAGGTCTTGTGCGACCTTTTCGGAATTGATGACGATGATATCCTGAGTCAAGAGTCGAGTATAAATGATGTCACCTGAATGCATATGTCTGTTGGCGGGACTGTCTAGGTTATGTATGATTGAGTAAACGAACCATATTCTTCACCCCACTTTGTATAGCTCTTCCAGGGATAGCGTGTATCGAATCCACTGATATTCCCGAATACTGGAATTGGTGGGGGTCCAGGAGGAAGACGTCGAGATTTGGCCACCTTCATGCGCATATGAACAACTACCAGCAATGCAACATAGATAACGGATACAAATAAACCTGAGGAAAGCATATCAGTTGAATGAGGGAAAGAAACCGTGAGAACTGTACCATGTCCCACTCTGTTATAATATACCTTGCCGTTGTTCCCTTACTCCGTTACTAGAAGGGATGAAACTTTGTCAAAGGGGGAATCACAGCCAGTGACTCGGAGTCAGTGACTGCCGACGCCACCGAGACTCATCCGCTCGAGGACAGAAAAAGGAAATCAAGGGTTCTATGGCGAGCTTTCGCAGGCTCGAAACCGCTCCCCACTGCTCCCTTACCTGCCCCTACTCGTACTGTACACCGCACGCCCGATGGCCCGACCCAGATCCTCGGAGAGGGGTTTCCCGACGGACGAGCAAGCAGGCATGACCGCCCGAGCGTCCCTCTTCGCACACAGACAAAGGACTTTGGCCGAAGGCCAAAGTCCGGCACCGTGACATCAAGGGTTCTATGGCGCGGAAAATCCCGACACCGTCCAAAAGAGGAAGTGCTGAGGCGAAGCACTGGCATTCCATCGATGATAGACGGAATGCTTCGCCTCAGCATTTCCTCTTTCTTCACCCAAACCAGACTAGTACTGGTACATATTTGATGTTATCTTACTCCATACTGCAATCTCTCTCTATCCGTCTTTCCCAAGTAGGAGTACGAATTTATCACCTCATGCCCTTTTGTAACCCGCTATTACTAACCTCTCCCTCTTTTATACCGTAGATGAGCCATAGAATGCAAGAAGCCATACCCTCACGATGGACCGTCGATCGATCGATAGAATTTTCTCATTCTTGCCGACGTCATCTACCGAACGGATCATTGATCGAGAATCAGTAGTATGTCTAGAACATTTCCTTCGACCCCTCGCCGACTCATGTCACGGCACTAGGTACTACTCGAGCCCTACACGTACATTGCATCTACTCCTGGAAAAGGATTCCGCAATCACTTCATACAGGCGTTCGACCATTGGTTCCAAGTACCGTCGGCTCAACTGGATGCAATAGTCCGCGTAATTGAGCACCTGCACAATGCCAGCCTCTTGTGAGTTTGGCTCTGTATTCGTTTACACAATAGTTGAATTTTTCAGAGTGGACGACATCGAAGATGACTCTGAGTTACGAAGAGGAAAGCCAGGTATGGGGTTTCAGAGTCCCATCGATGATTGCTCACTACAGCGCGTGTCCTCTCCAGTCGCGCATAGGGTATTTGGCGTCCCCCAAACGATCAACTCGGCAAATTACGTCTATTTCCTCGCATATGAAGAGGTCCTCAGAATTGGTCGCCTGACTCATGCTGACAATTCTTCTGATTTCGGAATCAGTTTGATTCGGATTTTGAATGGTATGTCGGTCTCTCAACCGTGACAAAATTGTTTACGGATACAAAATTGTTTAGAGGAAATGTTGGCGTTGCACTGTGGCCAGGGCTGGGACCTCTTTTGGCGTGACCATCTCCAGTGTCCGACCGAGGAGGAATATGTACAAATGGTGAAAGACAGTAAGTACTCAGCGACGACGGGCGGTAGCTGGATTACTACTCACAAAATGCTCAGAGACAGGGGGACAATTGCGGATTGCAGTGCGATTGATGATGGAGTGCGCTACCACTAAACCCGACTTGTGAGTTGGAAATAATAAGAAATAGTGCGAAGCTTTTACAGATACTCCATTAGAACGTATGTCACCCTCGCCGACTCGTTGGGAATCTGGTTCCAGATTCGTGACGACTACATGAATTTACGAAGTGATAAGGTGAGCCAACGTGGCCTCAAATTCAGTGTTCGACTGTCGACTTAATTTAACATCTGACACTCAGTACACGGATCGAAAGGGGTTTGCTGAAGACCTTTCCGAGGGAAAATTTTCGTTCCCAGTTATCCACGGTATCAGGGAGAAGCCTGATAGCAATTACATTCTGAGTATGATTCCACTGACCCAGGGCCCGTTGAGTTGGCTGAGGTTTTGCAGGTATCCTTCAGCAGAAGCCCAAGGATCCGATGCTAAAACAGGGCGTAATTTCATATCTCGAGGAAGTGACACACTCGTTTGAGTATACTGTTGGTGTATTAAACTCGTTGGAAGCACAAGTGCGGAGCGAGCTGACGAAACTCGGTGGGAACCCGATGCTGGAAGCGATCTTTGACAAGCTGGAAATCAAAGACAATCAGAACTGATGATTGGTTTCGCGAGACACTCCTGGTGGTTGTACGATATCTGGGTTGGTGTATGTGACGGGTTGAGAAGTCGATCATTGTATACATATTTGTGTATCTGCCATTCGATTTGATGAACGATCACGAATGTTCAATTTATCACATGAAAAGTCAAATCAAATCAGCCGCAGTGTAGCTTATGTACGCTTTCTTTTAGTCCATGTTTATTCTGGACGTCCTGCAGGGCAGACCCAAATGGTTTTTTTTGTCAGTAGAACTTCGAGACTGACCTCAGGGTGCGGGGATTCTATCTAACAGAACGTGTTAATAAGCTGATTGAACCGTACTAGTAAGCGATTGATTTTAGTTAGTCACTGAACCCCAGTAAGAAATGACAAGTGGGAAACCGTGGCGCATCAACGGAGGCGCACTAGATAGGTGCGAGTTTGTATGCATAGTAAATGGACACAGATCGATTCAGATCGATCAGTGCATTTTGTGCCACAGTCACGGTCCGGTTCCGAGTCACAGACTCGGACCTCGGAGAACTCTGATTCAGCTCAGCGTCCTCGCCTCAGAGCGATGCTTTCGTACGGCCTTTCCCCATCAGATACGCATGAGCAAATAAGGACAGCTCAACTACAGTACTAGTAGTCTGACTCGGACACTGATACGATGGCATCGCATCATGCGGCGTTCGATTCACACATGTACTATCAGCCTTAAGATTCATGATCACACTGTATCTGCATTTCAGTTCAGAAACCGTTGCGGAATAGTTCGGTTTGAACATTTATAGATATAGCATTCTCCCTCAGGCTTCAATTTCACCCGAGTTTTGAGACTCTGATTACCAGTGGAGGAGAGGTCCGCATTTTAGTATGCGTCATTAAACATTGGAAGCGAGGGGTGGAAGCGACTGATAAAGCAAATCTTGCATGTAATGAGGATGCGAAAAACCAACCAGGTCTAAGATATATAATGTGTTACTAGCAATGCGAAAGCACGCTGCTCTGCCTCCGATGTCCACCCAAACGTATCGACTTCCCGACTTTCTCTCGCTGCTGTCTAAGAATCCTAGCAACCTAATCAATCCCCATTTCAAGGAAGCTGAAGCTTCATTTAAGGCATGGATACAGAACACTCTTACAGGGGACTCCGCGAAGGTGATTGTCCAATGTTCACATCTGTCGATCGTTTTTGATCCCTTTTATTAGATAGCGGAGGAATCTGACGCCCTTTTGTTTACTGCCATGTTGTGGCCACATGCTTCCTACGAATGGTTGTCAGCACTTATGAAGTGGAATGCGCTAGGGTTCGTAGTCGATGACCTGCTGTATGTATCTTTTTATTGTTCCTCTTTCCATGAGCTCAGACAATCAGCATAGAGACCATTGTTCAAAGGAAGAAGCGCCGGTTCTTGCACGTTCGTGGGCGGACTCACTTCAAGTTCACGATGATGCAAAACCCATACAGCATCCTCTCATGGCATTTATTCAGAAGTCGGTTGACCTTTTCGTTTCGCATTTCGTCTCGCCGAACTTATGATCTCGAATGTAGGGATACCATGCCCAGCATAAGAACTGCCTTGGGCTTTCATTGGCCCCAATTCGTCACTGCAAACGAGAACTGGTTATTTGCTACTGTACAAGAAGGACGAAATCGAGAAGCACATTTGAACACAGGCGACATTCAAATGTACTTTAACGCGCGGCGAACGGTGTGCGGTGCTTTTGTAGCCTCCGCTTTGACTCGGTCCAGCCGCTGCTTGAATCTTCCCAACGAGGTCTTGGCTCAGCCAGTTGTGCAAGGAATGGAACACGCTATAATGGATGTAATGATAACTACAAACGTGAGGGGAAACAGTTTTTACCAAACTTTCATAACTTTTGTTCCTTTAGGATGTCTGCTCTTATCGCAAGGAACTCAAGGTTGACAAGGGATTCAACAACATCTTGACAGTCATTCGCAATGATAAAGAGACTTCGCATCTGGATTTGCAGGGCGCACTTGATCATTCAGGGAAGCTGGTCGAGGCCAATATGGAACGTTTTCATGCATGTGTGCGCGATTTGCCGTCGTTCAACCCGGAAATCGATGCATACCTCGCCTCGTACGCAGAAGCTCTGCTCGAAGCGACCGTAGGAAACCTGAACTGGCACCGTGTCAGTCGTCGCTATGGTGTGTTCGAGAACGAAGAGGACAAAAAAAAAAACATCGTAAAGTGGGCGTTGTAACAGGAGCCAAGAGCGACCACTATTTTGTTTTTCTCCTGACCTTTTGTGTTCCCAATGTACCATTTCCATCATCGTGTACTGAATCGTGTGTTGTATGTATTCGTCATGCCTCTGTTTTGGTTTCTCCGAATCGTCGACTTATTATGCGATGTATATCATTAGCGGGACCGAGTATCCGCCCCCGTTTTGCAATCAGAAGTATCATTCTTCGACATTCCAGTGATGCACCCTCGAGAAGAGGATATGACGATCCGACTTGGGGACGACTCGGGTGAAGCTGATTTCACACACTACGTCATTCATATTCGTCGGTATGCTCAAGAGATCCATCTGCGGGCATTCAGTGCAGTACGTGCGACCTTTGACACGCACCCGGTACTTCTGAGTGGGGAGAGCAGGTGAGGGTGAGGGTGCGTGCGCGTTCGGACATGCTGGGCGGGAGAGGCGAAGGTGCGCGCACCTCCTTACGGACACGCTACTATGTGGGAGACGGTGAGGAGGCGAGGGCGCGTCGTCGTTCCGAGGACTCGGATCATAGTCATAAAGCGCAGACATGGCTACCGCTACGGAAAACCTATACAAGTTTGGCTTGTCAGGAGATGCAGACTTACGTAGAAAAATGGAACTCGTATCGGTTCGGCTCGTCAATCATGTTTGTGATCATCTGTCGTGCTCAGCGAGGCTGCATGGACGGAAGCTCACGGAATTTTCGGCACGGAAAGTTTGATAAAATATCCGCCGGCACAATCTCCAATGACCGCTGTAGTTGCGAATTTGAAGTCATGTTCTGAAAACGTTAAGTTTGTCTCCATAAATGGTGAGATGTGTGCTCACTGGTGGACAGTCGCCATGGAAGGACAATCTGAGGGCCTAACCCCTTGCGTTGGGGGACCCTGACAATAGCCTACAGAGAACCTGGTCTTTGGATGTCGTTCCGCGTGCTACGAGGAGAGGGCGGTAGTGAGCTGAGAGGCTGGGTGGGAACACCTTGGACTCGTAGGTGCGTGTACCCGAAAGTTGGGACCGTGCGCTCCGGATCCCAGGGGGTGAGCTGCGAGGAGACGGAATGGGAATTGGAGGCAGGGCAGTGGGTGCGCTGAAACGGGCTCGGACGAGCACTTGCAAGGCGTGCCAACGGAGGCGAGGGAGGAAGCGATGCGGCCTTCTCGCTTCAGTGTCGCTTGTCCGAATGTGGCTTCACTCGCTCATGTTTTATGCGGCTGTGGACCTCGTTCATTGTATCAGAAATGTGCACTGCAACTCTGCAATTCGTCGCATTCGATATAAAACTACTGCTGCAGAACCCCCGTCACTCAGAACTTCCCCACTGTTCACTTCCCACTCATGAATCAAGACAACCAATATTCTAGCCCGCCCTTTCTCCTCCAACCACAACCTCAAGGACAAAAGAGACTGCGCGACTCGGAATCGTATTCATCACCTACTAATGAATGCGAACATTTCTTTGTAACACGTGCGTAGCAGTCTTGCGCTGGCATACTGGGCACATTACAAACAGACCTCTTTAGTCATACGTACCACGGATGTTGCATCCGGCCTCCGTCGCATGCCAGCAGGCTTTCATGTCATTGTAGAATTCGATGGAAGGACCATGCAAACATCCAACAAAACCCAAAACGACCAAAATCCCACTCGGCCATGTTACGTTACAAAGCTGCCTTCCAGAAATGCCCGTAGTAGAATGAATGGAAACATACCCTCACGATGCACCAACTCGAAGTAAGATTGTCTACACCATAGAAAATATCAACTTGGGGTCACGGTTGAGTATTTAAACGTACTCCAGTAGCGAGCGATAGGTCTGTCGGTGGTTCTGAGCCACAACCCTGGACTCGCCTCGATAATTATTCCTGTGTCACCGTCACCGATACGCTTTAGAGAGCTGGAGGAAAAAGACAACTCACGATTTCATTCGAATGTAGGTTGATTCAATGATAACCATGGGAAATCACTCCCAGTGCGGCGTCAGAAACCTCGGGCTTTCCAAAACTGGGGTCTGTAGCTGAAGCCTAGGTCATAAATTTTAGGGAACCGCACAGGTATGGGTCAGCGTCAGCGTACCCGTTGTGCGTGTACACGCTGGGGAGGACAAGCAAAACTAGCGACGTGCGCTGCGACTCGAAACGAGTTGCAGTGTGTGCCACTTGTGATGTTGGTCCCATTGGAAGGTCCTTGATGCGGCGAGAAGGCGACGACGGGCTAAGTTTGTTCGGGAACGGGGTTTGTTTGAGGCGAGGCCAGGGAAAGGGCGGGGAAGAACGCGGGCGCGTACAAGATAAGGTGAGGCAAGGGTCAGTATGTGCGACGATGATGTGCATGCGTGCGCGTGCACACCATGATGCATATGTGGCAAGATAGACATGAGAGGGCAAAGAGGGCGAAGGCGGAGTGAGGGAGGACACAGAAGATGACGAGGGCGTGGGAACTCACTCACCTCTCCAGCGACTCATCTTCACGGTCACTGTCTCCATCCGTCACCTTGACGATCGTGCGCGTTATGCAGTCGCTCCTGCACGCCGCCCTCGTGATCTTTTGTCGCATACCCGCAGTGCGTGTGCATGTGCGATGTCATACTCGCACCCGTGCCATACCATAAACATGGGAGACGGACCCAGAAGTACGGACGGTGAAGGCGCCGAGTATGAGGGAATGAACGGCTCGCGTGAGTTCTGCAGTGGGGATTTTGATGACGGGACGACTTACAACATTAATGATGCATCAGTGGATCGCGTTCGAGTACAAAAGGAAACATGCGGTATTGCATAGCCTGGGGCGTTACAAGGAGGCATTCTACGCATTCGAGACGATGCTGTCGAGGATGGAGAGTTCGCTTGCCCACAAGTTCAAGGTAATTTGGTCTGCCGCTACGCCCGTCCTCGGTGACATACTCATCGAGACCAACGACGACTTGGTCGGAATGCACGGCTTGATCCGCATCCACCCTTGGATCAGTCCCCTCCTGGACAGGGATTTCTTCAGCGGGGCTGCTCTGTTTGATCTAGCCATACGTGCCTTGCGGCTCGTCGTTCGACTGAAGCAGCCGCTCGGTGCGCTGTTGCTTACTTCGGAGGGGCGCGTTCTGTACAAATGTGTCGCGACGTATAGTTTTATCAAGACACCGTTGGGGGAGTTGATGGACGGTATTCGTACAGTCGATGGTCAGTAGTAGTCGTGCATTCTTGGCTTTAGATAGTGAATTCGGATATGTCCTCCATGTTATGGAAACGAGTTGCAGTGTGCGCCGCTCGTTATGTTGGTCCCATCGGAAGGTCCTTGATCATCGGCGAGAAGGCGACGATGGGCCAAGTTTGTTCAAGAACAGGGTAAGTTGAGGGCGAGGTCAGGGAAAGGGCGGGAACAACGCGGAGGCATACAAGATGGATGAGGGCGTGCAAGGTTAGACGAGGAGTCACCAGTGAAAACTGGTTATGCTGGATTCGGTGTATTTGTGCTGATGAATGTTTGGACATATATTTGACGAAATATTTATGCTGCTCCATGTCCATCTATGCGATGGCACAATTGAGCCGATTATATCT
>JBBPOS010000575.1:0-17800 GCA_038091575.1 Leccinum subgranulosum
TAGTGTACCATAGAGACCGGCCCTAAGCTGGTCCGTGCACATGTAACAGTAGTATATAATATATGGCCAGAGGAACCAGACTCCCCAGTCTTGTTCTTCTCGGCGTCGATCCACAAGCATCCGCTGTGAATTGAGCTCCACTCACTTCACCTCTACTATCGAGACTTCATCGACGTGCGGTAACCCATAAACCCGCAGAACGACCCATAGGCAAGTAACTATAGACTTGCATCCCATACTCACCTCTTTGCCTCCATCTCGAGGCTCTCCGCATAGCATCGTTCTCAGAGATGCCGTCGCAGAGCTTCAGAAATGATATATGACAGTGTCGTCGTGGCTCCACTCTCACCCCAAGTTCTTGTTGTTTCTCAATGCCTCCCTGACGATCTGGTGGAAAATCCTCCCCTCCAGGGAAAGGCAAACAGAAGGCCCAAGATAATGCCATGGGCTCCAGTGGCAGCGACAGAAGCCAATTAGCTCTACAATCTGACCATGGGCCATTGTTGACTCATTGCCTCTGGACTGTACAAGACAAAGAAACCCTTCTTGATTTAGCATTGATGAACCAGGCAATGATAGGAAACAGTGGTAATTTCAGGAATACATTCTGGAATGATGTCGCAGCAAAGACAAGTAGAAAAGGGTAAGTTTGAGTATGTTTTCTGCATATATCACCCACTGGAAGCATCCATAGATGAAAACCACATATGACATCATTCATAAGATCACGAATACATTGGGACTCGCATATTCCCTGGAAAGGGGCGCAGACATTGGGCTAGAGAGTAAGCAAGTTTGGGATGGGATCGTGAAGGTATGTACCATATGTTCTCCTGTTTTATTCATTAACAACAACTTTACTATGATTACAAAGAATACAAAAGGTGCAGGCAAGTTTAAGAAGAAGTGCTGGGCCCACTATGACAAAATGAAGCAATTGTTACCATCAAAGAGCAAAGGCACATATAGGTTTACGGCTCAAGATGCCCCCGCCCCCCTGCCAGCTACATCACAGTCTTCGATCTTGCCCCCGTCACCCGCCACAAGTCAGTCACCCAGAGATGGGTAAGTATTGCTTCATCTTTGTATACAAGTACTCACTCGCTTTCAATCAATCACACAGCGACACTATGGTAACAGGTCCCAACATTACAATGTGCTCATCCCAGCCAAACAGGCTTCAACCAACCCAATTCAACACGAGCCTATCCTTTCCATCACTCTCCTCCTCCACTTTCCAACCACCTTTTGTCCTAGCATCTTGTATCAGCTCTGCAAGTGCCATGAGCTCTATCCAACCGTCATCAAGTGTATCTGTCTGGTTTAACTTGAATGACTCAAGGAAGCGCAAGGCAGACGATGATGTTTCTATGGTATCAGCTACTGCGGGATCAGTAGCAAGTATGACTCAGAGCGCTGCAGGCTCTGGAGTATCCACAGGCAGTTGGAAATAGCGCATGACTGCCTATTCAACTGAAAACTTGGAACTCAGCGCTACCATTAGCAAAAGTCTCAACACACTCCAGTCGACTATACACTCGAACCAAGCTATGATGGAGCAGATAGTGGCCGCGTGGGATGGTTCGTCTACTGGTAGAGCAGCTAAGGCATCAGCAAACCAGCCCTCAGCTGTCCACTCTGTGACAGTCTGGACAGAGCTGGCCAGCTCTCCAGTTCTCCAGCACCCCCAGCAAGGTACCTAACTGGCCAGCTCTGTCCAGACTGTCCCAGCTCCTCCCAGTAACCCCTATCTATCCCAGACTGTCCCAGCATCTCCTAGTACTTCAGTAAAAGTGATGCTTGAGTACTACTATCCCCAGTAGTCCCAGCACTCCCCAGCACCCCCAGTACCCCAGCACCTTCAGTTACACAGCCACTCATTTCAGTCTCAGAGAATTTATTTTTATTCAATCTAAAATTAGTAACTATATGATTATGTAATTGATTATATAATATATATTGCCTAATATAGTAGGGTCCCCAACCATGCACCTAACTGTATGCCCCTTTACTTAACAATATTATCAGACAGCAATCAAGACAGATATATAACTATGACTATGGCTAATACTACTATTCAATAGTCCTATATATACCATTGCTCCCATTTGGTACCAAGCATACTACATCCATTACAACTAACCAATGTCTTTGCCAATATTCCTAACCCCCCCTAACATTGTGTGGCCTCCTAACCTAGACTAACACATGTCTTTGCCAATATTCCTAACCCCCCTTAACATTGTTTGCCTCCTAACCAGATCTAACCAATGTCTTTGCCAATATCCCTAACCCCTCCTAACATTGTGTTGCCTCCTAACCAAGTCTAACCAGTGCTTTGCCAATAGTCTTAACCCCTGCTAACATTGTTTTGCCTCCTAACCCAAACTAACTATTAATCACCAGAATGTGGTTCGCAAATTTGTACCGCGGGAATTATGCGCTTAGTGTTGGCTGTATCGGAGGTAGTGTGCACACATAGCTTTCATATGAATCACGGATCATGGGAATTGGCGCAGATACAACAGAGATATAATCATTTCAGTGTCAGATGTCATTTTCGAAGAATTTGTAATTAATCATTTGGGCTTATTGCATCCATTGGAGTCTGGTCCGTGTTTAGACTCCACTAGGTAATATGTGTAGGGGATGTATGGCCTCCATGCTAGCATTAGATCGCCTAGATCGGATATCACGCTGCAGAGATATAGCCATTTTTGAGATGTATGGTGATAACACATAGATTAGCTTGTGGGAAGCCAATAAGCAGTGGGAAAAATCTGCAAAAATCAGGGATAATGTAATACAATCATGTGAAGCTCTTCTTAGTCTGGGATAAGTGTAAAACAATTGTTATTCGAGGTTAGGAGGTTCAACAATGTTAGTCTTGGTTGGGAATATTGGCAAAGCCAGGGTTAAATGTAACTGAGCAATTAGCAGTGGGAAAAATCAGAAGAAGTCAGTGATTATGGAAGTCAATCATAGGAAACTTTTGTTACTCTGGGTTAGGAGGCAAATATTGTCAGTCTGAGCTAAGAGGCAAAGATTGGTGGTTTCGACTGGTTAGGAGGCAACACAATGTTAGTTTTGGTTAGGGGGCAAATATTGGTTAGTCCAAGTTAGGATGCCAAACAATGTTAGGGGGGGTTAGGAATATTGGCAAAGACATTGGTTAGATCTGGTTAGGAGATAAACAATGTTAGAGGGGGTTAGGGATATTGGGGGGGATATTGGCAAAGACATTGGTTAGATTTGGTTAGGAGGCAAACAATGTTAGGGAGGGTTAGGGATATTGGCAAAGACATGTGTTAGTCCAGGTTAGGATTCTACTTTGTTAGTTCTGGTTAGTGTCCCTGGTCATGACAAAATCTGGGAGAGCTGGAGTAGCTGGGGAGAGCTGGGGTACTCTGGGGAAGTGGCTGTGTCATTATGTGGCTGTGTCTGGGGGAGGTGGGAAGTCCTGGGAGTCCTGGAGAAGCTGGAGGATTCTGTCAAGAGCTGTCATGAGCTGTCACGTCTGTGCAGTGCGAAGGTCCAAAAGGCTGGTTTGCTGATGAACCCGCCATTCCAGCCAGTCATGACCCACGAGGACAAGAAAATCCTAGCAACACAGCTACTAATTGAACACAATCAAGGCTACCTATCGACGGAGCAGATACTTATAATTTTTGATGTCTTTGCCGAGAAAAGTAACAATGTAAATGAGTATATTGTACTTGCTACGTTACCCGTAAGCACACCGGAGCTTTGACACGGCTGGTTGCAAAAGAAACTTGCTGGGCTTGGACAGTTGTAGTAGTACCGGATTGCATGTTTGTTGTATTCAAGTTATCGTTCAAGTTGTCGCTATGAATGGTCACAATGTTCCCTTTGTTCTGTTTCATGATAGCTACAACTGACTATGACAACTATTGTTGGTGGGTCTGAACATAATGTACATGGTTGTGCCAAAGACTCTCTTTGATCTTGCATTGTTCAGCCACCGCCACTTCACGTTCATTTGCTGTGGTGAAGTCCGTCACTATCTCACCATAGTATACATCTGCTGACCTGTCTGCAGGGTCATCGTCAGGGCCTCTTGTTGCTGCCTCCATTGCTGCAGCTATGAAAGCTTCTTCATCGATTTCGTTTGGGTCATACTGACGAATCACATTGTGGATGCAACAGAGGGCAGGTAGAATGTGTGCTTGAACACTCATATCAAACTCAGGAGGGTCGACAAGGATGTGAAAGCACCACTTCATGACTTCAATAATCCTTTTGACAATGTTTCGAAGTTGCGCGTGATGTAAATTGTAGTATTCCTCGGCATTCAAGGGCCTTGGAAACAAGTGTGAGCAATAGTGTGTGAGGAGATGCAATTTGAGACGTACCTCAATTGTGCACGCTCCCACTGTGGTAAATGGTAGTGGATGCCGCGGAATGGTACCATTAACTGAGGACAAAGTGGGTATCCAGCATCGGCAAGGTAATACCTTCCCGGAGGGACAGCAAAGTTGGTTGTATGGGCGTCATGGAAGACCAGAGCATCATTTGCAGACTCTTCCCAACCACTGAGAACGTAGACAAATTCAAGGTCGAAATTACAGCATATGAGGCAGTTTTGCAAATGGAAGCCTTTGTGGTTGCAAGTAGCCTCCCTCTCAGCTGCTGAGGAAGTGCATGCAACGTGTGTTCCATCGATAGCGCCAATTGCATCCTTGAAGAAAGGGAAGATGGTGGAGTCATCAGCAATGCGAGATGGAACTGGAGTATCTGCGGGAGGTAGCTTGACATATTTGGTATAAATTCCAGGAGACGAGAAGGCAACGAGCATTCGTCAGAAATATCTGTGGGTAGTAGTATCTGTCAGTTTTTTGGGAATCGAACAAGAAGAAAATAAATACTTGGAGATTGTGCTAGTAGACCATTGAAAGTGCTCTCTAGCATGGCTATATGACATGCCAGTTACACAGATATATAAGAAGATTGCAAGTTGTTCTTCAAGGTAGACGTGTCTGGAATGGGTGTAACCAAATGATAAGAGATCATTGACGAGGTGCTTGAAAACATCTTTTCGAATGCCGAACTCATGGCGGATGTGATCAGGGTGGCCATGGATGAGTTCCAGGACCCACATAGATCCTGTGAGGAGGGATGTATGGTATGAGATTGGCTCTGCTCGCTCGCCCACTGCTGTGATCTCCTGGGCTACCAACAAGATGCCTGCCATCACGACTTGACACATCTGTTGGTTCTGAATGAGTAACCATTGGAAGAGGTCAGTTGTGTCTTGAATATCCGAGTCATCTGTGTGTTATGACTGTCTCCGGAGTTCACACTATGTCTTTTCTCCCTCTCGTTTTGCTTCGCTTATTGCCTCTATTGTGTCTTCACTTTGTATCATAGATCTCTGGCAACTTCTCATCTTGTTTCACATCGCTGATGATCTGACATTCTCCTCTCCGAGTTATCCCTATCTCTATTCTTATCTTCTGACTCATGATGACATCGTTGCTTCATCAGCTATCTGTCATCATTCTTCTTCTGACTCATAATGACACCTTTGCTTCATCATCCATCTGTCATGTATGATTAATCCTTCGCAGCTTCTTACTCATCCATACTGCGGATGACACATCCCTTCTTTGTGATTCCATCATGTTCCATCTCTTTAGTACTTAAGGACTGTCTTGTCGCTTGTAAACCCTAAGCTAGAGCTACTTGGAATATTACCCAGTTCTCAGCCCACCTTTGAGTCCCTTCGTCCCTCAGTCCCTTTGATCCTCTGCCCTCTTGGGTGTGTCCTTAGTCCTTAGTCCTCGAGTGACGTGACTCTTCATGAGCTCCTCCTCGATAAGTACACTTAGTCTTTAGGTCTCGCCAAGCGTTACACTTGCTCGGCCAATCCTTCGTCTTAGCCTTTGCCCTCCAAGTCTACATCCAACCCTATCCGGGCCAGCTGTAACACTATATCATCCTGTGAGTCAAAGTCATCCTCATCCTCATCACAATCAGACATCTGTAGTTGGCTGGAGATAGCATCGATCACCCAAGATCAGTCATGGTTGCCAGTATATATAGAATTCAAGCTGCACTTCATTTTCTTAAAGTGGATGCTAATTCATGCTTGGGTTTTCACGCCAAACCTGGACAAGTTTTGGTTCCCATCTGCGCTCTAAGATCTCTTTGTCATTCAAGGGAGAAGAAGAGGCGGAAGGGGGAGAGAGAGGAGGAGAAGGGGGAGGAGAGTGATACATGGGGTCCATCCCTTTGAGATGTTTGTCATTGCTGTGAATCGACACAGAGTGGAATATAGCTTCTGCCTTGTCTAAGGCGTCAATTTCTGCAGTTCCTAGGGAGAAAGAGGAAGCGGAGGGGGTTTTGAGAAGGGGAAGGGTTCCCTCTGGGGAGACAGCTTCGACTTCTGCAGGGATATGAAGATGGAGAGGGGGACGAGAAAGACCTGGGGGAGAAGAGGGAGTAGTGATGGGGAGGGGAGGGGAATAGATTGTCATTTCAGCCAGAAATTGATCAAAGTCGATGACAAAGTCCAACATCCCGAGTTGAAAGAGGGTGGTAAGAAGGTGTTTTTCGACGGCAACTCTGGTGGAGGAGATCTGGGAGACCAAGAAGGCAGTATCTGCATCGGCAGAAAGGAGTAGTCCTGAGGCGATAGGGCCAAGATGAGAGGTGTGGATGAAAGCGAGGTAGGTGGAGTAAAGGGGGGAGTCGATGTCGGTATGGTGGAAGACAGGGTTGCAGAAGTGGGCATCCTGTAGGTACATCCTTAGTTTTAGGAGATCCTCAGTAGTGGGATCACCGGTCCTAGTTTTGAAGATGGAGTGAGGAATGTCCACTACAACAATCTTGTGGACTTCAGAGGGGGAGGGGAGACGAGGGGAGTTGGGGTGCCAGAAGACGGTGGGATCATTGGTGAGATTTAGAGTCTGGGTGAGGGAGGGGGAGGTAGGGGGTTCAAGATCATCAATGCCCAGAGGAGCTCCACTAAGAGGGTTAGGGAGACGACTTCGAGCCATAGTACTGGTAGAAGTAGAAGAACGAGTCAATGAAGGGGGGCATGAAAGAAAAAGGGTAGATACGGTAGAAAGTGTTTTGGAAGGGATATAGGAAGACATGGAGATGTTTGGGGGAAAGATGGGAGTTAGGAAGAAGAGTTTCTGAGGGGAAAGATGGTGGAATGAAGCTTTTTATAAGCGAGTAGAGCAGACTTGGCATGTTTCAATTTCCGCTCAGGGATCCAGGTGTCTTCTTCGGCTGTATATTCTTTCCATCAGATCAGGTACATGCAGTTGTTAGGTGGGCCTCTGTGGCATATGATCTGGAGTATTTTGTATTCTTCTTCACCTTCTATAAGGTCCGGTGGTAGATCAGGGAAGTTCAGGCCATGAACAAGGTTTTTGCAATAGGGCAATAAGAGGGAAGCATGGAACATGTTGTGAATGCTCTATGTTTTAGGGAGGCGTAAGCAGTAGGTGATCGGAGATAGGACTTGAGTGATGGTGAAGGGTCCTTCTTGTTTTGGAGCAAACTTCCAAGAGGTGAGGTTATGTTTGAGATTTTTTGCTTCTAGCCATACTGTGTCTCTCTTGGAGAAAGGAGTGAAGCCTCAGCCATTTCTTGCTGCCATGACTTGGCGAGCGAGTTCATGAGCAGCAAGGGCTTCATCTTGAGCAGCAGAGAGTGCTTTGAGGCGGAATTCTACTGTGGGGAGATTGGTGTCTGCGATAACAGTGGAAAGGGGACGGGGTTTGAAGCCCATCATGAGAAAGAATGGAGATATGCTAGTTGTGGAATGAGGGCAGTGATTGTGGGCAAACTTTGCTTAGGTGATTAGATTGGCCCATGAGGTGGGGTTATCTCTACAAAGGATCCAAAGATATGTAGGTCTCAACTTCTTGGTTGACTCATTTGGTTTCTCCATCCAATTGTAGGTGGTAAGTGATGGAGAGGGAGAGGTCGTATCCAAGAACCTTTCCGAGTTCTTTGGCGAAGGAGGATGCAAACTGGGGACCCCGATCAGAGATGATTTTATCATAGAGTCCGAAGTGTTTATAGACTTTGTGGAAGAAAAGGGTTTTCCCTCAGCGGTCACAGTTTTCTTGGTTGGATAGAGGATTACCCCCTTTGTAAGCCCATGGTCAACCACGACCAATAAAGAGTCAAATCCGGAGGAGGAGGGGAGGTCCGTGATAAGATCACAGGAGATCTGCTGGAAGGGACAAGTGGAGGAGGATTTGATAGGGGTGAGAGGGGGAACGGTTGGATGGGTGTTTGCTTTGTTCTGTTGGCAGAGGGAGCAATCTTCAACATATTTGCGGACAAATTGGGCAAGGCCAGGCCACTAGTATTCAGCAGCGACAAGCTGACAGGTTTTCAGGTAGCCAGGGTGGCCTGCGGAGGGGTGGTCATGCGCTCGAGAGACGATATTGTGGCAGAGGGTATGTTCATCAGGAATGTAGACGCAGTTCTGGCAGGTGAGGAGTCCACTGTCAGTCTGCCAGTCAAAGAGGCAAGAATGAAAGGCAGGGGGAATGGAGCCATTGAGGGCTTGGAGGGCATTCTGCACAAGAGTATCATTGCCAGATGCCGAGGTGATAATGTCACGGAGAGTGGTATCAATGACACAGATGAAGAGGGAAGGGGGGAGCAAAGTGACTGCTTTGTTATTGACAGTGGATTGGGTGGTCAATTTGTTGGGGCAGTAGGACAAGGCATCAGGACTGGCGAGGAGTTTACCAGGGACATGTGTGACTCTGAGGTCAAAGTCAGCGAGGTCGAGAAGCCAACGAGCTTGTTGTCGGTTGAGGTTGCAAGGCTTGCAAAAGTAGGTGAGGTTTTTATGGTCAGTGAAGACCTGAACAGGGAAGGGGGAGCCTTGGAGATATTGTTGCCAGGCCTTGAGAGCTCTGATGATGGCAAGGAGTTTCCAATCATAGATATTGTAGTTCCATTCTGTGGAGATGAAGGATTGGGAGAGATAAGAACAGGGGTGCCAGTCACCGTTAGAATCTGTCTAGAGGAGAATTGCACCAGTGGCATCTCGAGAAGCATCAGTGGCAATGGCAAAAGGGGCAGAGAGGTCAGGAAGACAGAGGACAGATGTGGAGAGGAAGGATTGTTTTAAGCAGTCAAAGAACTGTTGATAGGCAGGGGACCATTCCCAAGGTCTGTCTTTCTTGGTGAGATCATGAGATTGATGGTGTAATCATAGAGTCTGGAGGGAAAGAGGTGTGCCAAGGCTGCTTTAGAGAAGACAGAGGCAAACTGAGAGTATTCAGAGGGGAGAATCACTTTGGGTTTTGCTTTCTCGGTCTCGATTGCGAGGTTTGTGGTGGTGGTGAGGTGGGGATGAGGGTGGAACCTTTAGGAATAAAGCGAGAACCACATCTCATGACTCAACAAAGGACCCGGTTTACGGTGGCCCTTTGGAGGAACTGTGGTTTGGTTTCGAAACCCAAGTAATCATAGAGTTTTGCATCATGGGTGGCATGGATGTTTACATATTTGGGGAGTTTCGATGGGGTACTAGGGGGAGGACGGACAAAGTGGGAGTTGTGTTGTTGGGAGTCCGCAAGATGTAGATGGTAGAGGTCTGCAGATTAATCGGTGGATTCAGGGATGGAGATCGTTTGTTCTTCCCAATCAATGATGGGATTAGTGGCATGAAGCCAGGGGAGTCTGAGGATGATGTTCTCGTTTCTGCAGTCCATGACATGAAAGATGGTTTTTTGGGTAACTCTCTCAATGTTGACGAAGAGCGACGTGGTATAAAGAATGTCTCCTTTTCTGTTGGTGGATTGGTCGACATTTCTGACTTTGATGGGTATAGGAAGGCGATCTCTGGGTAGTTGGTTCTTCCGGATGAAGGCCCAGTCGATACAGGATATTTCTGCTCCATTGTCAACAAAAGCAGAGGTTTTGATGGCTTGAAGAGTGTGCGAAGGTGTCACAAGGTGAATGGGGATCTTTATTGCTTTAGATGAAGATGATATAAGTACAGGTGCACAGGTAACGATAGGAGATCCTTGCGTCAAACGAGGTCTTTTTTTTTTAAATCCAGGGTAAAAGAGGCTTTTTTGACTATCTTTTCATCGTCATCACTCTCAATTTCCTCTAGGGTAGGTAAGTCTTCCTCAGCTTTGCCGACTTTCCTGGTGGTTTTAAATGAAGGGGAGTTTGAGGCAAATGTGGTGCAGGAGGAAGCATTGTGTCCTGGCTTCCTGCAATGAAGGCAAAGCCCTTGTTTGAAGCATTGTTCCCTCTCGGCTGGAGTGAGTTTCTGAATGTGAACTGCATCAACATTCATAGCATCTGGGTCTCATTCCTTATGGTTCGAGAAAGAGGTGTGGTGGGGTATGAAGTTGTTGATGGCTGAGAAGCGTCCTTTGTGTTGTTGGGAGGTGAGGTAAGCACAATGTTGTTGGTCATTGATCCTCTGAGAGTGTTTGTACCAGTTAGCAACCTTGTTAGGGATGGTTTCCATGAGGTAGATCCTTTCAGATAGGAAAGGTGGGATTCCGGTAGAGAAGTAGTGACAAAAAGTTGCTTCTTCAGTTACTCCAGAGATGGCGACCTAGTTCTGGAACTGGAATATGTATTGGGCTAAGGAGATAGAGAACTTTCTGGGACTTTTCTCAGTCATCCTCTGGGTGGTAAGCCAAGCGAGAGTGTTGGCTGCAGAGTTGGCATGCTCGAAGGACTCTTTGAATTTGTCGTAGAAGTCGGTCCACTTTCTGAAAGAGGTACCTCCACCTGCGAGTTTCGCAGTGGTGAAGGTGTCTGCCCAGGTGGCAGCAGTGCCTTCCTTCATGAAGGAGAGGACAAAGCTGACTTTGTTATCATCGGTGTCATAGATGGCGGAGTTAATAGTGATGTAGCATTGGATAGAACACATTTAGGGCATCGCCTTGCTGTGGGCTCCATTAAAGGATTCGGGCTGGAAGAGACGGAGTTTGATGAGTTTCAACATGGTGGAGGGAACAACGATTGGGATAGGTGGGGAAGGGGAGGACAACAGAGGAGTATGAGATCAAGGGAGGAAGATGCTGGCAGAGAACTGGTGAGAAAGGTCTGTAGCTAGGGTGGTAGTTGCGTCTTCTTCCTCAGGGGAGAGGAGAGGAAGGTCAAGTTCTAAGGGTTTTTCATCGCTAGAAGGACGAGGGAGGGACTCTGGTGACTCTGGGGCTAGTGGGTCTGCTCTCTAAGAGGAGGAGGCTAGGGAATGACGAGGTTGGGGTGAGACAAGTGGGTTTCGAGGGGTGGGAGGGGAGGGGGTAGAGTCCTTCCCTCAGGTCTAAGGTAGAAGGGGAGTTTTGGAGGAATGGTGGGAACAGTTTATGACAATGGTGACTGTAAGGAAAGCTAGAGCTTTTGTTATGACTGGCCTGGGTAAGGTCAGAAGTAGACTTGAAGGACAAAGGACTAGAGGCTTAGAGGAGCTTGTTGTGTTTGTATCAAATGACAGGAGTTTGAGAATTACTAAGAGACAAGGGAGCACATGCTCAGAGAACTAGAGGGACGAAAGGACTCGAAAGGTGGGCAAAGAGCAAGTGTATATCAAGTAGCTCTAGCTTGGGGTTTATAGGCGAGGGGAGAAGTCCTTAAGTACTATGAGATGGAAGGGGATGGAATCGCATGGAAGGTGTGTGTTATCCGCAGTATGGATGAGTAAGAAGCTGCAGATGGCTGTGAGTACAGTAAGCAAGAAGGAGATAAGAGATAAGCGATGGTAAGCGAGTATGAGTAATACACAGCGAGGAATGAGTCAGTGAAGCTGTGTATGACTAAAGTACATGGAATAGACGATATAGAGGCAGAACACATAAGAGAAAGAAAGAAAGCATAGGTAAAGGAAAAAGAGAGGGGTCGATCATAACAATTTTGTCATCATTGTTGTTGCAGGTGAGGAGGCACACATGCGTACTTCATCATCTTGTCGTGTCATCATTGTCACCGACGTTGCAGGTGAGTCGTGATGTGTGTGCACACATTGTTGTTTCTGTAAGAACATGACATACTAAGTCCCAGCTAAAGGAGGGAACAGAGGCTTGTTGGAACTAAAAAAAATGCAAAAAAGGATCACTTGCACACCTCACAAGAGGGCTTAGCACTCAGCTGCTGGATGAACATCCAATGCACCTCACAAGAGGGCTCGACCAGCACTGGATGAGCATCCAGTCCACCTCACGAGAGGGCTCACTTAGTACTGGATGAGCATCCAGGGCACCTCACAAGAGGGCTCAACTACTGGATGAACATCAAATGCGCCTCACAAGAGGGCTCACCTAGGACTGGATGAGCATCCAGTGCACCTCACAAGAGGGCTCAACTACTGGATGAACATCCAATGCGCCTCATGGGAGGGCGCGCCTAGCACCAGATGAGCATCCAGTGTGCCTCACAAGAGGGCTCACTTGGTACTGGATGAGCATCCAGCACGCCTCACAAGAGGGTTTGGTTACTGGTCATGATGAGCATCTAGTGTGCCTCACGAGAGGGTTCACCTAGTACTGGATGAACATCCAGCGCACCTCACAAGAGGGCTCGGCTTCCAAATGAGCATCCAACGCACCTCATAAGAAGGCTCAGATACTGCAGCACATCAAAGAATGAGCCAGGAAGAACCAATCCACCTTACAGGGTGGTTAATCAGGCGCAGAAACCGGCCTGAATGCTCATAGGGGCCTTCCAAAAGTGGTGACAAGGGTGGGGTAACGTAGGTTCAGGTTGCCGCATTTGGAACATTTTTCCATAGATTATATAATAAAAATACCTAATATAGACATATTTCGGCAATATCCGACTGTAACATATGGATTATTGCACCCCAGATGCACGTGGATTATGGGTTACAGGTTATAGGTACGAAATCCCTGCAAACCAACTCGGGAGATCCAAAAATGTATGGGTTAGAAGAGAGTATGGATTATGTGGGGTATGGGTTACAAGGGAGTCGACTGTACCACTTTGATTGGTTGATGTTGGAAGTCTATTAGACCAAACAAGGACAAGCACCATTACTATTCTCGCATCGTCTCCCTGATGCCGTACCGAGATACGGAACAGAATACGCCTCAGCCGGTGCGATGGTCATCGAGTCAGCCGCACTGCATGCTGCCGTGTCTGTGGCTTTCCTGAGGCATCCTATTGGGGATCGGAAATTGAGTTTCACAAGTGTTTGCGCGATCTCAGACTCAATTCCTGGTGATGCACGCGTGACTCGCAACAAATAACAAATTCTTGGAAGCCGACCGTGGCCAATGGCGGAAACACTGAGAAGGGCGGGCACAAAAGAACAGGACCACGCTCTGTAGGGTGACTACGAGTCTACGCCGTACGGGTACAAGGGCTGCTGCTATCTATCATACGGGCGGATCGGGTATATATAGGACGAGACACGCGACTGGTACTAAGCAGTGAGGCTTGCAATTCTTAGTCATTTCCCTAACCAATTCCTCGCGCCTTTTCCCTGCACGAAAAACGTCAACCGACTCCGATGGGACTTGCCAGTGGAGACCCTGGGCCCTGGGGAAACGGACCGGCGTCGTAGAGGGTGGGTACGGGCGTAGGCATTCACGGTAGAGGTGGAACGCGCGTAGCGTGCATCGTTGGCATTTCCACCACAGTCGTCTTCGCCCTCCCGTACGCGTGGAGGAAGATTTTGAGTTCGTATGTAGTACCAATGATTGCCTAGCCAAGATGTGCAGGGACTGCGCGGCTAGGAGACATTGTAGGGACTGCGAGGTGTCATTTTTCTATTCATGCTTGGGGTCAGACATTCGCTACCCTCTTCGGAACAGGACGAGCTCAAGGATGTCTAGTATGATGACACAGAATGGTAGGGCAGTGGTGGCCAGTCGCGACTCTACAACGAGACCTCTTGTACAAAAGACACTAGTATATATCCAGCTTGCTTGGTATAGCGTATTACCTTCAAATCGACGTAAGCTCTGCGAATCCAACTCTTGGTGACTCGCTGTTGAAATTAAACACGGTATAGTAATGCTGGAGGAAGATAGTCCCGATCGACCAGAATTCTCAAAAGTCGGGTTCACTAGTCAGCATGGGAAGAGGAAATGCTGATCAGAATATCTCACTAGTATCCTCATACACAGTCGCAATTCCGCTAAAGCAATCAACCGAGTTACGCTTAACCCGTCCCTGGTTGAGGTCAGGGATCAAAAACGGCGCTCCACCAATGACAAAAATCACGGAGGGAAAAGATCTGCATGGGACTATAGGGAGTCAATCAAAAGTACCAAAATCGATCGAAACTCACAAGTGAAATAACCATCCTCCTTGTATTTCCCTTCAGCCGCCTCGTGCAGGGCCGAAACTCGCTGCGGATCACCAACAATGAAGTGGGCACCAGTGTCGATGACGGCGGTTACATCTGTCAGAACTATCTCTCCGTTCACTTGAATGTTATCTATCTTGAGCTCCCAGAGAGCCTGAAAGGGAAATTCAAGTATGCATCCATACCGCCTGACGTTTCCGCTCACCGGATCTGTTACGGGGGTAAATACGAGGGTGTTATGAATGTAAAGCGCCTCATTCGTTCCACCAACGTACAACTCGCCTCCGGGAGAAGTGAGCTTGAGTGAAAACACTGGTTGAGACAGCTTTCGTTCATTGTAGAGCGTCACAAACAAAGGACTCCGGCCACGAAATAATGACGCAGCCGGGAAGGCTAATCCTAATATACCATCCGGAGCAAACTCAGATGCTGCAAAATCTGAAGAGTATGTTGTTGCGGCACCGATGGTCTGAATGTTTGCCTATTCATCGGTCAGAAGTGATGATGTTCGAAAACAATACAAACATACGGTTAAACCAGCAATGGTTACATTGTCCCTGTATTGTTTACCGCGGGCATAGCTACCATCATCAAATGATAGCGCAAAATCTGTATTGAGGTCCACGTTCGTTGAGGGAGCTAGTACATTGAGGGTCAAGTCGGTTATGTGGGACGATGGGGGATCCCAGAGGTTAGTGTGGCTTTTGCAGGCCTCATCACCGGTTACGGCTGGAACAAAGAGATCGCTGGGTCGAATAAGACGAGAGAGTGGATGGTATTAATAGAAATCACTGACCTAAAACCAGTGTTGAACTGGACTGAGGTGGGGACTAGAGTGAGTGGGTGTTACGAATGCACGGAAAAACTTACCAGTGAAGGACTTGGGAGGAGTGCCGATCGAAATGGTCCCATACCACATTGCATCCCCGTATTTTGTCACAGCAACACCAGCTGCGGACCCATCCCGTTTTACAGCAGAAGTATAGGGCGTTCCCGCGTTCGTTTCGGAACCATCTATGCCACTTGGCCCATGAATGATCCTGCTAAAACGTGTGAGCAAAAACGATGCCTGAGGACCTCACAGGTCGATTTACGCGTTATGTGATGTAGCATAAAACTTGCGCGCGTCGGTATCGGGGCGTTTCGTGAGTGGTATGGCTATACCATCACTTCCTCCCCTACTAGGGGCGGCCAGAACGAAAACAGGCACTGTGACGGCAATGGTTGTGATCACCTTGAAGAGCATTGGGTAGTAAATGTGGAGGAGCACAGATGCCATCAAGTACTTACGTGCGCCTGACTTAAATAGATGTTGGGATGCATCACACCTAGGAACTTACCGGATAACAATTAAACTGATGAACTTGAAGTACATTCGGATCAAACAGGGTGAAGAGTTTCGTAAACTTGAAGGAGTCTGAACTCACATTGTAGACAGATTCAACCGAGCACTGTAACCCTTGATCATGGTGCACGTAGAACTCGACCGTACTCACGACCACCGTTGGGCCTCGCTACCGTCCAAGGCTATTTCCCAGCTCACCCAGAGATTGTTTTATTGGGACGCAGTGACAGAAGACAAGTATCGGGTGTGCTTTGTGACTGCCTGTACGGATGCGCGACTCGCAAAGATGCCCGAGAGTATCTGGATCAAGATCGGCTCGACTGTCTGCAAAAGCCATGTTAGTTTCGGAACCACATACTAATCAGCGAACTAACAAGTCACTTATTGTCACTTACATCATACTTACCACTTATTGTCTCCTTATCGGAGCTTATGTTGCTTGCCGAGCCGTCAGTCAATATAAGCTCTATTTCAACCTAAGCGTAAGCGTAACCGACGTTCTCAACGCAGGCTGCCGAGAAAGTCATTGGCAAGTGTGTAACAATTCGACTACAAGTAAGCTACAAGTATTAGGAATACCATTTTTTGTGTAAAGGACACGCAGTGGTACCCATACCAATGGCAACCCGCAGTGATACCCCCGTGGGCCGTGGCAATCAGGGCGGCGTTACGGTGTTGTCCGAGTCGCGTCTTCGTCGTCGTCGCATCCAGTCGCATCTAGGGTATGGCACGGGTGCGGGTGTGGGTCAGCTTCACCGATACCCACACCCGCACCCACACCCTTACTGCGGGTAGGGAATAGCACGGCGGGTCTGGGTATCTGTGACTCTACTGTATGTACTGTTGACGTCGACGTCACGACAGCGTGTCGTGAGACGATGCTCACAACACGTTGTCGTGTCGGCGTTGCCTTGTTGCTTTGTTGTCCGACTCGTCATTGTCGACGACCTGAATGTCACGTCGACGTGTCGTCGAATCGTCGTCGCGTTGTTGCCGCGGCCGCACGACACGTCGTCGTGTCTTGTGTTGTTGTGTTCATTGACGTCGTCCATCCTCACCCTCATCGCGTCGTCGCCGTGACGTTGTCGCACCGTCAGTCGGCGTTGCGCCCTCGTCACGTCGTCGTCATCATGTTCGTCGTCGTCGGGTGTCTTCGACGCGGTCCGCTGACGGTGTGGACGAGGCCTAGCGGAGGGTGAGTGAAGGACAGAGAAGGAGGGGCGTACGCACGCTTGCCGTCATCGCCGTCGCCGTCGTGTTGTTGTCGCACCGTCAGTCGGCATTCCGCCCTCGTCGCGTCGTCGACGGTGTGGAAGAGGTCTGGCGGAGGGTGAGGGAAGGACAGAGGAAGGGAGGGACAGAGGAAGGGAGGGACAGAGGGAGGGAGGGACATACCGTCGTCGTCGTCGTCGTGTCGTCATCGCACCGTCAGTCGGCGTTGTGCACTCGTCACGTCGTCGACGGTGTGGACGAGGTCTGGGTCTGGCGGAGGGTGAGGAAGAGCAACAGAGAGAGGGGGAGAGAGGGACGTACGCGCGCATGCGACGTGTCGTCGCCGTCGCATCGTTGCCGCGTCGACGAGGCCTGGTAGCGGGACGCAGTCGTCTTCGTCCATCGTCTTCGTCGCGACGTGGCATGCCGTCGTGTCAGTCGACATGTCGTGGCGCCACGTCGCGTCGTTTGGTGATAGTGGTGAGGACGAGGACGAGGACGCGGGTACTCACCATCTCATCATCGCCGTTGCAGCCCCGCGCCGTGGACGGGGTTTGTTCATCGACGCATGTCGTCGTGGGTCGTCGTCGTCGTCGTCGGATGGAGACGAGGACGTGGTGGAGGTTGAGGGGACGGGGACGAGGAAGAGGGCGGGGAGTTGTTGTCGCGCCGTGCCGGTTGACACAGCGTGATGGCGTCGTTGTCGTTCTTCGCGGCCGCGGTTCCGTGTGGGCAAGGGAGAGGGAGAGAACGAGGGCGGTCGTCGTCATCGTGTCGTGGTGGCTGCGACGACGTCGTGTCGTCGTGTGTCGTCGTCGTCGTTGCGTCGTGGCACGGTCCAACATGCGCTCGAGCAAGCTCCATTGAAGAAGTTCAAACAGGCGCTCGGTATTAAGCAACGAACCCGCGTCGACATCGCCCCCGGCAGATTGAAGCATGACTTG